>NIPM01000243.1:281576-302263 GCA_002738285.1 Holacanthella duospinosa | reverse complement strand
ACTTGGGGAATGATAAGTATAGCCCATCTAATATGCCTCAAGACTATATACTAACCACCGCAAGGTTTTCTTGTGAACAAATTATACTGGTGAGGAAAATTGGTATATTGGCATCATCAGGAATTCAATTACATTGGTATAACGTATTGGGATCACATGATACTCAATGGTATATTAAGTATAGAGATGCTCCCAGTCCGCCAACTGAATTGACCATNAATTGACTTCTTATTTAGTTATTATTATTTATTATTATTTATTCTTATATTATTCTTATTTCTTATATAATTATGAATCTAATTGTTANTATATTATTCTTATTTCTTATATAATTATGAATCTAATTGTTATACTTTGTTGATTCTTGGTGATTACCGGTTACCCTACTCCACAGGACGAGGACTTGGAACCATCAATTGGACCCAGAGGGCTACAATATTAGTAGCNACCACCGCAAGGTTTTCTTGGGAACAAACTATACTGGTGAGGAAAATTGGTATATTGGCATCATCAGGAATTCAATTACATTGGTATAACTTATTGGGATCACATGATACTCAATGGTATATTAAGTATAGAGATGCTCCCAGTCCGCCAACTGAATTGACCATGAGAAACTTAAATATTTGTAATATATTTTATTTGCATTCTAATCTGCTGCAGTACAATTACGATTGAGTCCTATAACCGGGTGAAAACTATTTTTTTCTCCTACGTCCTGAGCAAAACTCCGAAGAAAATTATAATTACTGAATCAACGTCTATCGAATCTGATACCGCAAATTATTAACTCTAATTCAGATCAGTTTTTGAGCCATTTTTTGTTGTTTCTAATTTGCTTACACAAAGTATTAGGGTTTTAGAATGATGTTTCTAATAGAAGGCTGATTTCGAAACATCCCGGTTTGAATAGAAGCCCGGGCTTGTATTGGAGAATATACGGTATTTATATATTTACTTACTTTTATTTATAAATATTTATATGGTTAATTTATTTATAAATATTTTTATATATGATATTTATTTATTTTTAAATATTTTATTTATTATGTGTTGCAAATANCTCTAATTCAGATCAGTTTTTGAGCCATTTTTTGTTGTTTCTAATTTGCTTACACAAAGTATTAGGGTTTTAGATAAAAATAGTTAATATCTAGATTTCTAAGGATTGTTAATTATTTATAAAAATTGAAATAAATTTTATTCGATACATTTATGAATAATAATGTCTACTATGTGAAATGTGACGCTAATTATTGCGAACTAAAATGCATAAAAGCACTGAAAGCTAATTGAAGACGTCCGTGGATTCAAGATGTAGTTAAAAATAACAAGTTTTCCCCCTGCTTGCCTGGACAATCTAACGCAAAGATTGTATAAGAGTGAATTTACTTCTCACATTCAGTCGATGAAAATGCAAAGAATGTGTTACATTGTAACTCATGAATCAAGATCTATTGAATATTTTATCGCCTACTGACTGTTAAAATGTAATTCACGCATCAACTTTTATAATCCTTTTTTCAAATTTCATTTCATTAAGTTTTTAAGTTTTAGATTAGTTAGTGACTCGCTTTTGAATTTTGTTAACATTTATAAATACCGTATATTCTCCAATACAAACCTGTCTCAATTAGAAACCGGTCTCGTTTTGAAGCCGGGGTTTTGGAAGGTTCAAGTTGGAAATTGAAGCCGGTCTCTTATAAAGCCGGTTCTTAATACAAGCCCGGTACTTAATTGGAAACATTATGCTCTTAGCGGTATTTTGAAAATTAAATCTCACTTTTCTTTGCTGGATGGCGGTTCAGAAATTGATGTTGAACTGGGTTAAGACAGCATGGGACTCCATTTCGACTGCAATGATTGTGAGATACTTTAAGTCATGTGGGATTAACATTGCTATCAACGGGTCTGATGACAAACTCCTCCATTGCTTGAAAACAGGAGAACCTTGTTCTCCCGCGTTTTCAATACTTAAAGAAGCATGGATATCAAATGAGGTTCAGATTTTGTCACTAGAAAAGTCTGATGCGTAGGGCGTGGAGAATGAGGTGTTGGTGGCCGTAGATGACTCAGACGAGGAGACTATGGAATCTTTAGTTAGTTTTGCCTCTGAACCAGAAACTTTAAACGATGATTAAAATATATTATTTAAATTCCCTGATTCCTTAATAAACCACCGGGAAAATAGTATTCACGCTCGTCTCCAAATTTATGTGCACTCTTCGAAAGTATTGTAGTCTGTTTCTAATAGAAGGCTGATTTCGAAACATCCCGAGTTGAATAGAAGCCCGGGCTTGTATTATAGAATATACGGTATTTATATATTTACTTACTTTTATTTATAAATATTTATATGGTTTATTTATTTATAAATATTTTTATATATGATATTTATTTATTTTTAAATATTTTATTTATTATGTGTTGCAAATATTGTATAGATCCGTCCGCCTGCCCGCCGTTCGGCGCCGTAACTCAAAAACTAATTGACGGATCGAGATGCGGTTTTCACTAATAGATAGGTCATGCACTAGCAACCGACAATTTCGAGATGAGTCATATCCGTCAACTCCGACATAGTTTTTTTAATTTTTCTCTCGAAACTCAATTTTTGTCTTATTGGAATTTACATGTTAAATAATAACTAGAATATTTCGATAACAAATGAATGGATAGAAAGCGATTGTCTCCATATGATGATCAACTTCTCTGCGCAACGCGTACATTTATAACAAACCTTTCCTTGACTTTTCGACAACGGTGAACATAAAAGTGTTTCACATTGCACCTACACAAATGGGATTCACCGGCAGAATGGTATTTCCTCTCGAAATAACATATAACGGAAAACTGTTTCGCTTCAATTTCCCTAGATTACAAACTTCATATATACGGACGGAAATTTTTATAAAGGTTTCGATGCTCATCAGAAAGCCAATATAAACTTATAAATCACCGCGCATAATATCTCGTGTCTTTCTTTGCAAATACCGCTTCATTTTTATAGATTTCGCGCATAAAAACCGCGTCCTTGTTAATAGTGTTTTCCATGATTCTGACTACCAAGGTTATTGAGTCGGCAGTCATTTGATGAATTTGATACCTGCGCGTTTGGAAGTCAGATCACGTCGCACCTGCAGAAATTGATAGAGAAACTCATTTTCTATCTAGGAGTGTGAATCGCCTGCATGTGCACTTTCATCCTGAGGGAGAATCGAATTTAGAACATAAAATGACAAAATTCAATTTTTCAATGAAATTTATTTTTCATTACTCAGATGGTGTCAGGATCTAGTCGCACCTACAGAAATTGATGCAGAAACTCATTTTCTATCTAGGAGTGTGAATCGCCTGCATGTGCACTTCCATCCTGTAGGGGAATCGAATTTAGAAAATAAAATAAAATTCAATTTTTCCATAAAAATTATTTTTCATTACTCAAATGGTATCTGCATCACGTCACACATGCAGAAATTGATGCAGAAACTCATTTTCTATATAGGAGTGTAAATTTCCTGCATGTGTACTTCCATCCTGATGGGGAATCGAATTTAGAACATAAAATGACAATATTTAATATTTCAATAAAATTTATTTTTCATCACTCAAACAGGGTCAGAATCACATGGCACCTGCAGATATGGATGCAGAAACTTATTTTCTATCTAGGAGTGTGAATAGCCTGCATGTACACTTCCATCCTGTAGGGAAATCGAATTTAGAACATAAAATGACAAAATTCAATTTTTCAATAAAATTTATTTTTCATTACTTAGACGGTGTCAGAATCACGTCGCACTTACAGAAATTGATGCAGAAACTCATTTTCTATCTAAGGAGTGAAAATCGCCTCCCCTACATAATGGAAGTACACATGCAGGCGATTCACACCCCTAGATAAAAAATGAGTTACTGCATCAATTTCTGCAGGTGCGAAGTAATCCTGATACCATCTGAGTAATGAAAAATAAATTTTATTGAAAAATTGAAATTTGTAATTTTGATTTCCAAAATCGATTTCCTTACAGGATGGAAGTGCACACACAGGCTATTCACACTACTAAATAGAGAATCAGTATCTGCATCAATTTCTGCAGGTGGGACTAGATCCTGACACCATCTGAGTAATGAAAAATAAATTTCATTGAAAAATTGAATTTTGCCATTTTATTTTCAAAAAGCGATTCCTCTACAGGATGGAAGTGCACATATAGGTTATTCACACTCCTAGATAGAAAATGAGTTTCTGCATCAATTTCTGCAGATGCGACGTGATCCAGACACCATCTGAGTAATAAAAAATTAATTTTATTGAAAAATTGAATTTTGTCCTTTTAATTTCTAAAATCGATTTCTGTACAGGATGGAAGTGCATATGCAGCCAATTCACACTACTATTAAGAGAATCAGTTTTTGCATCAATTTTTGCCTTTGCGACGTGATTCTGAAACCATCTGAGTAATGAAAAATATATGTTATTGAAAAATTGAATTTTGTCATTTTAATTTCTAAAATCGATTCCCCTACAGCATGGAAGTGCACATGCAGGCGATTCACACAACTAGATAGAGAATCAGTTTCTGCATCAATTTATGCAGGTGCGACGTGATCCTGACCCCATTTGAGTAATAAAAAATTGAATTTTGCCATTTTATGTTCTCAATTCGATTTCCCTAAGATTTTAGGACTCTATTTCATAATTTAGTGTTGTCAGGAAGAATTATTAGGTACTTTTTTGTAGTTTCGCCAACTAATCTAACGTGGTGGTATTGAGAATCCAAGTTGTACAATTTGTGATGTATTATAATGTGTTGTGTAAATCTAGAACCGGCGTCGCGCCATCCTGTAGCCATCCTACAGGATGAAATCACATTGCGCTTTACCAAGGAATTCCTGAATACTTAGAAATCATCCCACCTATCACTCATNGATATTTATTTATTTTTAAATATTTTATTTATTATGTGTTGCAAATATTGTATAGATCCGTCCGCCTGCCCGCCCTTCGGCGCCGTAACTCAAAAACTAATTGACGGATCGAGATGCGGTTTTCACTAATAGATAGCTCATGCACTAGCAACCGACAATTTCGAGATGAGTCATATCCGTCAACTCCGATATAGTTTTTTTAATTTTTCTCTCGAAACTCAATTTTTGTCTTATTGGAATTTACATGTTAAATAATAACTAGAATATTTCGATAACAAATGAATGGATAGAAAGCGATTGTCTCCATATGATGATCAACTTCTCTGCGCAACGCGTACATTTATAACAAACCTTTCCTTGACTTTTCGACAACGGTGAACATAAAAGTGTTTCACATTGCACCTACACAAATGAGATTCACCGGCAGAATGGTATTTCCTCTCGAAATAACATATAACGGAAAACTGTTTCGCTTCAATTTCCCTAGATTACAAACTTCATATATACGGACGGAAATTTTTATAAAGGTTTCGATGCTCATCAGAAAGCCAATATAAACTTATAAATCACCGCGCATAATATCTCGTGTCTTTCTTTGCAAATACCGCTTCATTTTTATAGATTTCGCGCATAAAAACCGCGTTCTTGTTAATAGTATTTTCCATGATTCTGACTACCAAGGTTATTGAGTCGGCAGTCATTTGATGAATTTGATACCTTCGCGTTTGGAAGTCAGATCACGTCGCACCTGCAGAAATTGATGGAGAAACTCATTTTCTATCTAGGAGTGTGAATCGCCTGCATGTGCACTTCCATCCTGTAGGGGAATCGAATTTAGAAAATAAAATAACAAAATTCAATTTTTCAATAAAAATTATTTTTCATTACTCAAATGGTATCAGAATCACATGGCACCTGCAGATATGGATGCAGAAACTTATTTTCTATCTAGGAGTGTGAATAGCCTGCATGTACACTTCCATCCTGTAGGGAAATCGAATTTAGAACATAAAATGACAAAATTCATTTTTCAATAAAATTTATTTTTCATTACTTAGACGGTGTCAGAATCACGTCGCACTTACACAAATTGATGCAGAATCTCATTTTCTATCTAAGGAGTGAAAATCGCCTCCCCTACATAATGGAAGTACACATGCAGGCCACCCCTAGATAAAAAATGAGTTACTGCATCAATTTCTGTAGGTGCGAAGTAATCCTGATACCATCTGAGTAATGAAAAATAAATTTTATTGAAAAATTGAAATTTGTAATTTTAATTTCCAAAATCGGTTTCCTTACAGGATGGAAGNTAATTTCCAAAATCGGTTTCCTTACAGGATGGAAGTGCACACTCAGGCTATTCACACTACTAAATAGAGAATCAGTTTCTGCATCAATTTCTGCAGGTGCGACTAGATCCTGACCCCATTTGAGTAATAAAAATTGAATTTTGCCATTTTATGTTCTCAATTCGATTTCCCTAAGATTTTAGGACTCTATTTCATAATTTAGTGTTGTCAGGAAGAATTATTAGGTACTTTTTTGTAGTTTCGCCAACTAATCTAACGTGGTGGTATTGAGAATCCAAGTTGTACAATTTGTGATGTATTATAATGTGTTGTGTAAATTTAGAACCGGCGTCGCGCCATCCTGTAGCCATCGTACAGGATGAAATCACATTGCGCTTTACCAAGGAATTCCTGAATACTTAGAAATCATCCCACCTATCACTCATNCTACAGGATGAAATCACATTGCGCTTTACCAAGGAATTCCTGAATACTTAGAAATCATCCCACCTATCACTCATTGACCTGTTACTTTAAGTAGGAGCTATTGTTATTCTCCTGTCAAATATGAACAAATAGCGCTACCTTTGTAGCTGCACCGTACTTCTGAAATCGCTAAAACCAAATGTCATTTTAACAATTGATTTAATGCCCCAATACTCCGAGTTGCAAGTTCGGCTATGCCGCCGTGAATTCTGATCATGCTGTCTTTTGCTATGAATATAAATGAATCACAAGGTCAGTCATTGAAAAGTGTTGCATTTAATTGCCTTCGTCTGTTTTCAACCACGTATAATTGTACGTTGCATTAACGCGATGTAAACGAAAGAAAAACGTGAAAGTTAAAACTTTAACTACATATTGTCAAGGAAAACTTGTAAATTGCATTGAAAAATGATTCAGAATCACTTGTTTAGAAGGGAGTTCTACACTAAATTGTTTTGAATGGAAGGAAGTAATGACAAAAATCTTGAGATAATAATACATAATTCTGATTGATAATAGAACTAAACGAAGNTAATTCTGATTGATAATAGAACTAAACGAAGTACTAACTCCTCCGTATATCTACCAAACATTAGGCATGTGACTTTTGCGGTAATTATACTGTGGAAGGAAGGGAACGAAAGTTGATCAAAAGTATCAATCACTAACAAATCATTTAAAACTAATTTATTTAACAACTTAACACTAGATACAATATAAATTTGTCATATCATGACGATATAAAACATATTTTGCGTGTGAAAAAAAACATGAACAAAAATCTCACAAATTTTACATAAATTACAATTACAATTAACATAATAATAAAGAAATATGAAGTGCGATAACCTGAACATGGTTTCAAATTGCAAACCTTTCTAATTTTTTATTTTNGTACTAACTCCTCCGTATATCTACCAAACATTAGGCATGTGACTTTTGCGGTAATTATACTGTGGAAGGAAGGGCACGAAAGTTGATCAAAAGTATCAATCACTAACAAATCATTTAAAACTAATTTATTTAACAACTTAACACTAGATACAATGTAAATTTGTCATATCATGCCGATATAAAACATATTTTGCGTGTGAAAAAAACATGAACAAAAATCTCACAAATTTTACATAAATTACAATTACAATTAACACAATAATAAAGAAATATGAAGTGCGATAACCTGAACATGGTTTCAAATTGCAAACCTTTCTAATTTTTTATTTTTATTTTAATTCCAAGAATGCCTATTTTTGAAAAAGTCGACTTTGGAAAGATGAATATACTGAACCACTTGAGATGCGCCGTTGTGCGCAGCAGGAATGAAAGATGATATGATGTAGATTATTTATTCATGTTAATCGTAATTTAATACCAGGGATGTTTTGAGATTTATTCATTCAAACTTTTTTCATAAGGGGTAGTGCAAATTTGAAAGTTTGAACTTCTACTATTCTTAAATTTTTTTGCAAGGGTGGAAATTGGAAAGAAGATTACTTATAAAATGGAATGACACTAAGTATTTTAGAAACAGATTAAGAAAAAAAGTCGACTTATGGCCGAACTTTTCATGCTTTCATCCCACTGTGCATTGGTAGGGCGCAGGTGTAAATGTCCTAGGCAACGAAATTCTTTTTGGATACCATAGTACCATTTGAAGATCCTCCTTGAAAATTTGTGACGCTGATTAAGCACGTCATCCGAAACATCTGTCGTATCTTGGTGATATGGAATTATTAGCCAATTTTTCAGCGGATACCCACCTAAAATTATAAAATAATTCCAAAATTCAATCAGAAATTGAAAAACCTTAATTCTAAAAAATTTCAAAATGAAATTAAATCGCAAAAAGTAAGTAATTTCAAAATTTATATGTACAATTTAAAATAATATTACAATAGCACTACGTTCTCGCGGTAACAAATCTCGTTACTAGTTTTCCAAAAAAAAAAGACATTACTTAGAATTGCAGCGTCAGGAATCGGTCGCCAACCATCCTCAAACTTACCTTCTGTTTGATGTACGCAGGACTCTGGCATCATGAATCGATCCGGGATATTTGGCGTTCACCTTGCCAAACGAGCAATCAGGTCCACAAGCCATCGTGACATTGAATGAATGATTCCCGTATGTGTAAACGTATTGCTGTTCGTCTTTTTAAGATGGGTCAATATTAATTAAAGTCCCGCCGACGCAAGCTGTTTTAGACGTTAAGCCTCCCAGATGAAGGAACTGAGCAATTACGTTTCCAAAATTTTAGAGATAGCGGACGACTTGTTGAAAAAATTGTTCACAAAGACGTTGACAACACTTTTAAAAATTCTACAAACAGTGGATTTTGTTTTTGCAAGTAGGTTTATAACGCATTGATACGCTCCACCGTTTTCCATCAAATGAAACTATACTAGAAGTTGCTGGTGAGCTGAAAGGGAACACAAAAAATTTCGATCTAAATTTAAATTTGATCAACGGTTTGAGATTAAACGTATTCAAATTCTTTCTTCCTAAAACTAAATTTCTTTTTGNGCCAATTTTTCAGCGGATACCCACCTAAAATTATAAAATAATTCCAAAATTCAATCAGAAATTGAAAAACCTTATTTCTAAAAAATTTCAAAATGAAATTAAATCGCAAAAAGTAGGTAATTTCAAAATTTATATGTACAATTTAAAATAATATTACAATAGCACTACGTTCTCGCGGTAACAAATCTCGTTACTAGTTTTCCAAAAAAAAAGACATTACTTAGAATTGCAGCGTCAGGAATCGGTCGCCAACCATCCTCAAACTTACCTTCTGTTTGATGTACGCAGGACTCTGACATCATGAATCGATCCGGGATATTTGGCGTCCACCTTGCAAAACGAGCAATCAGGTCCACAAGCCATCGTGACATTGAATGAATGATTCCCGTATGTGTAAACGTATTGCTGTTCATCTTTTTAAGATGGGTCAATAATATTAATTAAAGTCCCGCCGACGCAAGCTGTTTTAGACGTTAAGCCTCCCAGATGAAGGAACTGAGCAATTACGTTTCCAAAATTTTAGAGATAGCGGACGACTTGTTGAAAAAATTGTTCACAAAGACGTTGACAACACTTTTAAAAATTCTACAAACACTGGATTTTGTTTTTGCAAGTAGGTTTATAACGCATTGATACGCTCCACCGTTTTCCATCCAATGAAACTATACTAGAAGTTGCTGGTGAGCTGAGAGGGAACACAAAAAATTTCGATCTGAATTTAAATTTGATCAACGGTTTGAGATTAAACGTATTCAAATTCTTTCTTCCTAAAACTAAATTTCTTTTTGNAAATTTAAATTTGATCAACGGTTTGAGATTAAACGTATTCAAATTCTTTCTTCCTAAAACTAAATTTCTTTTTGAATTAAAATTCATTGGATATGTCGAAACTAATCTCCTTACCAATTGAGCCTTTCCATGAGGTGCATCATGCCCCATGTTATCTCAGAAAGCTCAGATATCTGAATAGGTTGGATGTAGGCAACTAGGGTATCGTTGAAAAGCTCTTGCCAAACAAATCACAAATATACCAATGTTTAGTCCTTTGACCCCTTCCGTGACGTCTACAGGTCAACAATTGTCAAAAATGGTATACAGTAGTCGACGGTATTGATACCTTCCGTTATAATACCATATTGGTTATAAGACCTATTTTTCAAGATGTGGTTTTGAACCAGCCTAATGCATTTAGAAAGCGAGAATAATTCGTTATAATACCATATTGATTATAATACCCAAAATTTCGTTGCGAAAACGTTGGTCTTATATCAGTCGACTACTGCATATGAACATTGTCGAATTGGATATAATTTGAAAACTTTTCTCAAGCTCAACACAAATAAATCAATAGGGCAAATCAAGGTGGCTTTTGAAATTTTGACATTTTGAACTTTTGAAATTTTGGAGCATGCGCAGTCCAATTTTGAACTTTACAAAGTTCAAATTGATTGATTTCAATTTGCAAAAAAAAACTTTAACATTTTTATTTCATTTTTAAAATGTCTAAGCAAAAACGATTAAAATTAATCAACTCCATCTGTGGGGAAGCACTTCAATTATTCCTTGCACTCGATGAAGATGATGAAAATGAAAAAATACTGGAAAAGACCNACTTCAACATTTTAATTTCATTTTTAAAATGTCTAAGCAAAAACGATTAAAATTAATCAACTCCGTCTGTGGGGAAGCACTTCAATTATTCCTTGCACTCGATGAAGATGATGAAAATGAAAAAATACTGGAAAAGACCCTTGAGGAAGTAGAAATACTCTTGATGTGTAGGTATTTATCCCCTCTGTCACAGGTAAGCAGACATGTCATGGCTAACACAATTTAATTACAATGATAAGCATAGTAGCTTATTATCAAATACGTAGGTGATTAAATCTAAACCCTGGTGAGAAAATGTCCTTCCTCACTGTGATGACAAGATATTTAAAAATGTTAAAAATTAAAGTTAAAAATAAAAACCAAGAATTTCAAATAGACTTGCTAAAGCCTTTTCTCATGTGAAACTTCAAAATCTCTTTTGAAGCTCAACAGCCAATCACAGAGCTCGTTTCATTTTAAGTTTGCTAAACCCTTTGCAAACTTCAAAATTTCAAAATTTCAAAATCTCAAAAGCGGCAGATTGATTTGTCCTAATGCATGAAGTTCTCGACTTCATTTATGACCTCTGGAGATCAGACAAGGTCATAAAAATTGATTTGAACTTGGTCATGTGGTATTGTTTGNCCAATCACAGAGCTCGTTTCATTTTAAGTTTGCTAAACCCTTTGCAAACTTCAAAATTTCAAAATCTCAAAAGCAGCAGATTGATTTGTCCTAATGCATGAAGTTCTCGCNCACAGAGCTCGTTTCATTTTAAGTTTGCTAAACCCTTTGCAAACTTCAAAATTTCAAAATCTCAAAAGCAGCAGATTGATTTGTCCTAATGCATGAAGTTCTCGCCTTCATTTATGACCTCTGGAGATCAGACAAGGTCATAAAAATTGATTTGAACTTGGTCATGTGGTATTGTTTGAATGCTCACTCATTACGAAATAGGAAAGTGTGATAGACTAATCTCTAAGACCTTGTTTGTAAACTCGGTCAGCCAGGCCTTAACAATTGTTAGGATAAAAATTTTAATGAATTTACGTTGTTAAATCACTGTGTTTCTCCGTTGAAGAAATATTGTACTATTGTACCTGTCAACAGTAGCTCGAATTTTTGGAAGTCGTGGAAATTTGGCTAGTTGTTTGGTATATGGGGTTTGGACGGCAACAACCCAAAACTAGTTACACTAGTTCCAAACATTTGAAGGTGTTCCAGGATTGTGCAAATGGAGGATTACTCGTTTTATTTGATTAAAAACTTGACGTTAAAGTAAAAGTGAGTGTAACACATTGGAAGAAATGAATTCATGGCACCAAGGCAAAATTTTACACGTTTTTTTAGTATCGTATCCAACTTGCTCTATTATATTCACAGGTCACAAATGAGGTCAGACAGCATCACCTGTGACGCATACGCATTTGGTGTTGGGAGAGCATTCAAACAATATCACATGACCAAGGTGAGGGAAGGTCATAAGAATGATTGATTTGAAATCAATCAATTTTATGCCTTCCCTCACCTTTAGCGGTCACAGATAAGTTCAGAGTTCAACCGTTGATTTAATCGTGTTAAGCTTTCAAATGATACCAAATTTGATCATGTTTAAATACATAATTTTTTACATTGATTGACCTGTAGAGGTCACAGAAGGGGTGAAAGGGTTAAACCTTTGGTAAATTTGTGATTCGCTTCGCAAAAGCATTCCAGCGACACCCTACTGGTCTTGATCTAACTGATTTAGATATATGACATTTGGTGACACTTGGAAGTCAAATGAAGCCATGCCCATGTGACATGTCACATTATTTTTACGATAACTAGGAGTACGTTTGGTGAAAATCCCATCATATTCTGTTTGATCCGCACTCCGCCGTACTTATGCTGCCATGTGATCTTTATTGCTATTGATGTATTTGTGTTTTCATTAACTCTACTCTATAGGTTTGGAAATGTTGGAATCGAATATACAAAAGGTGTAATTGGTTTGAAATTATAAGTTTACATTATGTAGTTGCCACTTCTTACATATTCAAACGGGGAGATAGTTATTTCTATAATTCAAAAGATAATCCTGTTTTTTTGTTATGCAAGCCCAGTTGTTGCATAACAATTCTATTTCAGTTTTTTTTTCAGGAAAGAAAACCAACGGTCTTGTGTCCGATTGGCTCTCCTTCACATTGTAGGTTTTGTCTTTGTTGTGTACAAAGATAAAAACTACATTGTGAAGGGAAATTGGAACCGTTTGGTCCGTCAAGTCTTTTTGTTTTGAAGTCTTCAATTGTTGGTGAATTGTTAGTAAATTAAAGTTTATTTACTAAAATAAATTATTGGGACATTAATTGCCCAGGAAAAATTTACCTGCAGTTGTAGAGTGATTATTGTAGGGTTAGTAGGGCCATAAGTCAGTGGGAATAGGTAGGTTAGGTCGGATTAGGTCATCATTTTGGATCTGGAATGAGGAGTGAGGAGGAAGTGCGGGTCATCATAGTCGAAGGTTATCGTCGTCTGTCTCCGTCTGCTCATCATTTTGGATCCTATAAAATTCCAACTCGTCACAATATTAAATATCTTTATACAAATTTACCATAAACATATCAGTACTTAAGTACTAAATACATAACAGTTTGTGTATGGTTCATTATGGATACTAAGTTATACAAACACAATTATCACCATATTGATCGATTATTGGAGCGTTGAGTCTCTGAACATAAAAATATAGATATTCTCGTAAGGTTGATGACTTGAATATTTTGGAAAAGATTTTGCAAAAGTTGTTATTGGCTCTGTTCTCAGGAACAATTGGGGATCAGAATTAATGAAAAAGAAATACAAGTTGTCAAATTATTGCTGCAGTGATGTTGCAATAGGATGAGCATCACTATGGTTGAATGTTTTATCCCTATGTTTAAACTTATGATATATTCTGGAGGATTCCCATATCGATCAGATAGCTTACAAAGAGAAACAAAAATTATACAGTCGACGAGGAATACACAAAGTCAACAAAATGCTTGAATTGTATTTGAAACAAATTGGGAATATAACAAAGACTCATGCAATCCTACATTGTACTTACGCTTAGTATCATTAGCTCGCAATTTTAATTCATTGTAGGTGTATTTAGTAATGTGGAAAATCGTTGTCAAGCGATTTGAATACACGAAAAGAAATTGAAGTTAGTTATCATTTATATGATATATAATATATCATTTATTGCAAAGCATTTCTAAGTTGCTGCCCAAAAAATTTATTATGTGCGGTCAGAACTATAACACAAGTAACGCAATTCTAGTATACGTATCCATTACACCAACGCAATTTATTGTACTGCTTCAAGTAATTTAAATATTTACTTATGTATTCAAACTGCATTACCCAAACAATTCACATGGATTGAATTGCTATTTACATTACCGAATGAGCAAATGTTGTTCGGTCGTGAAACATTCAATTAAATCACAACACAATGCATAATTTGTTTTTAATTTTCCTTCCACATTTTTGCCATTCTTAGGTTCTACTTTGCCCCAGTGACCTTCTGGCCTACAGCATGTTATCATCGACTTGATCATCTTCCTGCAAACTACCAATGTNTCAAACTGCATTACCCAAACAATTCACATGGATTGAATTGCTATTTACATTACCGAATGAGCAAATGTTGTTCGAACGTGAAACATTCAATTAAATCACAACACAATGCAGAATTTGTTTTTTAATTTTCCTTCCACATTTTTGCCATCCTTAGGTTCTGCTTTGCCCCAGTGACCTTCTGGCCTACAGCATGTTATCATCGACTTGATCATCTTCCTGCAAACTACCAATGTTNCTTTGCCCCAGTGACCTTCTGGCCTACAGCATGTTATCATCGACTTGATCATCTTCCTGCAAACTACCAATGTTTGTTAAAATTTCATAATATAACGTGTGTAATTAAGGTGTGTCTCGTTTCATTGTCCTATAAAACTTATTAATTCCTAAATTACGGTATCGTGTGATTTACCATGTTGATACTTTGAATTATGTAAGCTGTTTCATGTATTAATTATTAGCAAAAAATTGTGGCGNTGTGATTTACCATGTTGATACTTTGAATTATGTAAGCTGTTTCATGTATTAATTATTAGCAAAAAATTGTGGCGAAAGCTGGTGTTAGAAAAGATGACCATCTGGATTTAGCTGTGTTATAAATTTTTTTTTAATTTCCATTACTCTGTTTACTCATTCTAAGGAACTTAAAATACTTCTTAAAGNTGTGATTTACCATGTTGATACTTTGAATTATGTAAGCTGTTTCATGTATTAATTATTAGCAAAAAATTGTGGCGCCAGGTGGTGTTAGAAAAGATGACCATCTGGATTTAGTTGTGTTATAAATTTTTTTTTAATTTCCATTACTCTGTTTACTCATTCTAAGGAACTTAAAATACTTCTTAAAGTCATACTGTACTTTTGTCGTTCTGAGTCATCAGTTTCCAAGACCGTTTATTTTCGTCAGTCAGTAATTCTAACCTTTGTGCTAAAGATAATCTTTTAGTTAGCATTTATTCAGTCCTTATTGGCATTAAATTTGTCAAAAATCCTACCGTAATAAACTACACTTTGACCCAACCACTTGACCACTTACCTGGCTTACTAATTTTCTTGCTAAATATTCAAAATGATGTTGAAATNCTTACTAATTTTCTTGCTAAATATTCAAAATGATGTTGAAATGGTGGAACGATTAGTTCTTCTTTGACGGGTGTTTGTAAGACAAAAATAAGGCAAGATAAAATTCTTACTCAATTGACTCCCAACCACAGAATACCCAACATTAGAAATTAATTCTTGATATATAAAGAAATGGTCAAATCCAGTCAATAAATCGTTACAATGGTAGAACCACCCGTAGATTAAACCATGCAGTGAAGTTTTTCGTATGGGGTTACGTTGATATATCAGGTACAACGGTCATTTTTTGATTATCGACGGTTGTAGCTGATGCATCAACCAATCAGATGCTTAATGTAATAGAAAGAAGGATAGAAGGATTTCAGAAATAATAAATCATAGGGCAAATATAGACACATGGAGTAACATGGGATAGTGTCTAAAAACAGTAGCGAGACACCTCATATAGAACCAATTTGAACCGAGAAAGAGGTATCTAATTTCAGCAGCAATAGATTTTTGAGATCTTACGTTCTTTTTCTGTAGCATTTGGCTATGTTAAGGACTATTTCAATTAGTTATAAAACCCGACCTGTATAACAAGCACACGATGCTGCTACTCACAGGCATTGGAGACAGACAGACACAACAATCACAATATCCTACTACTACTAATGTAGTCTGCGGGTAATAACAGTTTGTTCACCAGATACCGACCTACATCAACCACAACCAGTTGACATCGAATTTGTCAACGGAATTTTACTTTAGTTCGTTGACTGCTGCCTCAAATATCAACAATTAATATCTCAGTTCTCAAGGGTTGATATTTGTCTACAGTTAATAGGTCAGATTCAATCGTTAAAGGTTTCATCTTAATTTTTATCTATCCACTAAATGACCTTTTATGATAAAGTTTATTTTCCGGGTTGTCCCATCGTAGCGACAATTNTTGGCATTAAATTTGTCAAAAATCCTACCGTAATAAACTACACTTTGACCCAACCACTTGACCACTTACCTGGCCTACTAATTTTCTTGCTAAATATTCAAAATGATGTTGAAATGGTGGAACGATTAGTTCTTCTTTGACGGGTGTTTGTAAGACAAAAATAAGACAAGATAAAATTTTTACTCAATTGACTCCCAACCGCAGAATACCCAACATTAGAAATTAATTCTTGATATATAAAGAAATGGTCAAATCCAGTCAATAAATCGTTACAATGGTAGAACCACCCGTAGATTAAACCATGCAGTGAAGTTTTTCGTATGGGGTTACGTTGATATATCAGGTACAACGGTCATTTTTTGATTATCGACGGTTGTAGCTGATGCATCAACCAATCAGATGCTTAATGTAATAGAAAGAAGGATAGAAGGATTTCAGAAATAATAAATCATAGGGCAAATATAGACACATGGAGTAACATGGGATAGTGTCTAAAAACAGTAGCGGGACACCTCATATAGAACCAATTTGAACCAAGAAAGAGGTATCTAATTTCAGCAGCAATAGATTTTTGAGATCTTACGTTCTTTTTCTGTAGCATTTGGCTATGTTAAGGACTATTTCAATTAGTTATAAAACCCGACCTGTATAACAAGCACACGATGCTGCTACTCACAGGCATTGGAGACAGACAGACACAACAATCACAATATCCTACTACTACTAATGTAGTCTGCGGGTAATAACAGTTTGTTCACCAGATACCGACCTACATCAACCACAACCAGTTGACATCGAATTTGTCAACGGAATTTTACTTCAGTTCGTTGACTGCTGCCTCAAATATCAACAATTAATATCTCAGTTCTCAGGGGTTGATATTTGTGTACAGTTAATAGGTCAGATTCAATCGTTAAAGGTTTCATCTTCATTTTTATCTATCCACTAAATGACCTTTTATGATAAAGTTTATTTTCCGGGTTGTCCCATCGTAGCGACAATTNCATTTTTATCTATCCACTAAATGACCTTTTATGATAAAGTTTATTTTCCGGGTTGTCCCATCGTAGCGACAATTGATTCACTGTAGACGACTTCAGTAGTATGAGTGCATTGCGATCGTTTTGTCTGCCCGTTTCCAAATATGTGATTTACAGTGCAGAAATACGTTTCAGAATGCACGACGAAGCAGTCAGATTAGACGGGTTGTAGACTATGGCGTTTACCGGAGATTGAAAACCACGTTATCAGAGGTTGATACTTTAGCTACTAACATTGGATTATCATCTATCAAAATTTGGTATTAAAGTTACAGAAGCTGGATACATTGGAAATCGACAATGGATAACTCAACTATAAAATGTTGATGCCTCTGCCCAGTTGGTACCACTATTCAATTCCCTAATGCCTTCGGTTTAAAATTTATGCGAATTTCCGTTTTAATATGCTTTCATGATATGTTTTAGTATAGGGGTAACTCTAAGGTTGCTGAGACTTGCCAAGAATTTGCAGTAACTAAAGTTGATATTTCCACTGCTACTTTCAACTACATACCTAGTCTACAAACTTCTGACACCTCATATGGACGCGGTTAACATTTAAGGTTCTATTCTACTAATACCCTCGATCACTAAACCTTTACAACGTGTAGCAGCCTATCGTTGCTACAGATTTATCCGTTGCAAAGTATTCGCATGTCTCTACACAAATACCAGTTCCACTGTGCTTCACTATTTCCTATAAGCACTACATATATAAACATATTTTTCATAATTGGATCCCATTTGTTTTTGATTAGCTATTTCTCAATCTAGACTTCTAAATCTTTACAAGTATTAGAAAAAATATAGATACTCAAGTTATTCTTGTTAGTAAATATTGACAAAATTGGACGATGTACAAAATNAGTATTAGAAAAAATATAGATACTCAAGTTATTCTTGTTAGTAAATATTGACAAAATTGGACGATGTACAAAATTATACTTGAGACCTCTTCCATAGAACTATCAAATACAAATATCTATATGAAGCAAATAAACTTTACAGAAGATTTCCCATCACTTTTTTTCATGTTTATTACTACTTCGAAGTAAATTCAATTTAATGGTGATGTGAAACAGGCTAACTAGCCAGCTTGTGAGTTGATGTCAGATTTTCTAACACATACGAAGTATGAACCGAGCCGACAAGCTGAAATTCCGTGCACTTGATGCTTTCGATTTTCTAATATACATACAAATTATTTAGATGAAAACCGTATTGTTTACAATCATAATATTTAAATTTATATGAACCCATTATAATATAATATTATAAAGAGTTAATTTTTTACAGAATGTGTTCCTTCAACAACTTGTAGATATAGAAGAAAGAGAATATTAATAGGGGACGATGACATCTGAGAATGGCTGTCNTTTGAACCGAGCCGACAAGCTGAAATTCCGTGCACTTGATGCTTTCGATTTTCTAATATACATACAAATTATTTAGATGAAAACCGCATTGTTTACAATCATAATATTTAAATTTATATGAACCCATTATAATATAATATTATAAAGAGTTAATTTTTTAAAGAATGTGTTC
This sequence comes from Holacanthella duospinosa, assembly GCA_002738285.1. Lineage (NCBI taxonomy): Eukaryota > Metazoa > Arthropoda > Collembola > Poduromorpha > Neanuridae > Holacanthella > Holacanthella duospinosa. The sequence continues at coordinate 283,235 of NIPM01000243.1, read as the reverse complement.
CTTCAACAACTTGTAGATATAGAAGAAAGAGAATATTAATAGGGGACGATGACATCTGAGAATGGCTGTCAGCCGTCGGTCATGAACATTCAAATTCAATTTGTGTAGCAGTTGCTACGTTTCCGGAGCAAAACCTTTCCCTCGTGTAATTGAAGAGAAAGGTTGACGTTTGTCTCATCAATATTCGAAAAGTTCTCCATTTCCCTTTAAATTGGGTTTGGTCCATTGCACTTTCTTTCTTCTATCATTCTTTTACGGTTCCACTGAGACTCTCTCAAATGACATCCACATGCTAATATAATGGGATAGTATTCCCACGGAAATGAAAATTTCCTGTTATTCTACTTTCTTTCCATATTTCCCAGTCGTTAAATTTTAGATCCACAAGAATCTGAAAAACTACAAAAGGAAATTGAAAGAAGTCTACTATTTTCATCTTCATTTGGAAATAGTCGAGGATTTTCTAGAATGTTTAGAAATTTGTATTGATGAAGTCAATATAATGAAATTGATAGAGCGAGTAAAGAAAATTTCAAATTTGGTTAAAAAATGCAGCACTATACTCACAAAAAATCAAAGTTAGATTTGTTTAATTTAAGGAGGACTCACCTCGAAGAAAATTTTAGTCCATTGACTTCTTTCATGTATTCGGATGTTTGGTACCGGATGGACACATTCGGAATGGGTTTTTTTATCTTTCTCTCACACCAGCAAATCCGCACCACTCATTACTCATTCAGTAACAGTAGATGGGCAAAATCCCGAAAATTGATGCAAGTCATACAAATTTACGTTATACACGGTCTCGCCAAATAAGTAAATAAGTATATATGAATAAAATTGCAACTGTAAAAAGCTTGAACAAAAAATTAGGGGGTTGGAAACCCCGTATTTCATTTCATTTCATTCTAACTCACATTCAACTCACCTCCTTAATATGCATTTATTTCTGCCGGACAGGTATCTTCACTCCTTTAGGTCACAGGTCAAGGTCAACAACCAATTTCCCATAAGCTAAAACAATTTGTATAAACTAAACGAGTTGCAATAGGAAAAAATTGGGTAGGGAAAAGTTACTCCCCAAACCATTTCGAGCAACTTTCGTAAAGGTAATTTATTCCCTTATGAGGTAACGGAAAATCTCAAAAGAACTTAGAAAAATCACGAAATTGGTAAATAAATTTAGAAAACTTAAAATTTTTGTGTGGATTTCCAATTTTCCAAACACTGATTTTGATTGTACAATAATTGCTTTCCGTTTGTTTGATTTTAAATCATAATTTTCGAATTAAGCGCCAAAGAAAAAGCTTGGCAAATGAACCCAGCTTTTGTAACTGAGCATCTTAGCCCCCTATTACTAATTCCAAATACAAAAAGAAATTTTTGACTCCTACGGCTAATTGCAACAACTTTCGGGATTTTATCCAATTAAGACGGGTGGTTACGGTGCAATGAGAGGTGAGGATTTGTTGTGAGAGAAGGATAAAAAAGCCATATCGAATGTATCCATTCAGTAGTAGAGGTATTACAGCATGTTTACAAAAAACGGATACTAATGAAAGTTGTTTTCTCTTAACTCAAGTTGAGACATTTGATGAACAGCGGTAAAAACAAAAAGTGGAGGGAGTGAAGTTAGATGAGGAATTATTCAACAAAAAT
>NIPM01000243.1:209665-281046 GCA_002738285.1 Holacanthella duospinosa | reverse complement strand
TTTCAGTCCCAGATTTCAAGAACAATTCCTCACTGGCAATTATCGTTGCAATGTTTGCAGTCTATCAAATGACTCAATTTTGCCGGAGAATTTGACTCTTTGAGTCCATAATCGGACTCTATTTTTGGTCTATCAAAGTATTTTAAAAAATAATAAAAACAAAGTGAGAATTAGAAATAGTGCCCATTTATAAAATGGGTTTGCGGGAGTTGCCTTGTGGCGCAAATGGACCTTTAGATTAACGAAATATATCAGATCTTCCGATCTTATTCCAGACATTAGCTTACCAGGGACAATATTTGTGAAGCTTTTGAAAAAATTGAAATTGACTATTGCCAAAAGGTTTTTCGTTCCGTTGGACGCCGCTTACAGGTATGAATAGATGTTAACGGCACACTAGTGTCAGTCAAACAAAGAAAATTGATCAGCCAACATTAGACAAGAATTATTATTATTATTATTATTGCCAAATTTTTTATTATTGAATTAATAGTTTGTTAGATTTTTCTTCATAATTAATTGCCTTGTTGGCAACACCTACTATCTTCAGTTATAAAACACTAACATTATTTGGAAATTATTAAAAAATTAAAAAATTTACTTCTATACAAACTCTTACAATAATTTCAAAAAATAGTGTATGCCAACTTACACAACATGTGTGTGTCTGCTGCCCTATGCCATTTTTGGTGAAAGGCGGAGAAAATTAGTATCCGTTTTTTGTAAACATGCTGTACATAATACAGCAGATAAGCATGTTAAACTTTCCTTTTAAAATTTTAAAACGTAATCGACATTTTCTGGTTTTGATCATTAACCTGTGTGTTTGTCTCCCCATGTGAAAAATGCGACACTTTGTCCAATGATTTTTTAAGAATGCCACCTATCACTGTAGATATATGCAGTAAAAAGAAAGAATAATATTCTGAGTAAAATTTGTGTTACTTTACTTGTCGGTTTGAGGGTGTTCCTATTCTCGTGTAAAAAAAATTTAGTTACGTATTATAATTTGAAAGAATAGTTGATGTTGATTGTGGAGTGAAAATAATAAACTTGATGGAGTTTGCGAAATCTGAGGGTGAAGCTGAATATAAAGTAAATGATGAACAAGGCTAACCAAAAGTGTCAATTTGGAAAACATACCATATTATATTTATGCAAAGGATTGTATGTATTGGACCATTTTTGAAAAAATTTTATCTACCGTAAAACAATTTTGTTTTATATTCTGCTGAAACTCTAAAATTATGTGGAATATTTTGAGGAGTTATGCGTAATATATTTTACATTGAACTTAATGACAATAATAAATAAATATTAAAACAGGAAATAATCTTATCTAGTTTAATTTTATAAACATACTACTAGAATGAATACAGTTTATTTAAATCAGTCACGGTACAAGTATATTTAATATTTATAATTGAAAATTTTCTATTTTGCAAAACTTAGTTGGAGATATTCACAAAAATCTATGAAAATTACATAATTTCACTAAAACGAAAAATAAGCTAAATAATTTCTAATTACCAAAATTTTAAAAGAAAGTTAATAAATGAATGATTTTTGTAAATTTTGTGTAAATACAAGAATGGTGCAGATACCTAAAATTCATGTGCCTAATAGGATACCGTGAAAAGCATATTTTTAGTAATTGCCAACTACACCAAAGAAAATGCCATTTTTTCGCCGATTTTTGTCTTTTGTCATCAGTATCATGGTATCGGCAACATGAAAAGTCATGAGAAGGACGCTCTGGAGAAGCTTCGTTTTAGTTATTTTTTCTGATATGCCACACCAGAAAAATGAATAGATGAAACATCTGTATGAATCGATTTAATTAGATTTTGATATGATATACCCAGATGAAATCATATCTACGTAACTTCTTATGTACAACTGATGAAAAAGTTCAACTTCCAAAATATACTCTGTCGACAACTGCAGACGAATCATCGTTTTATTTTTTGGTAGGTGTGCCTTAGCGAAAGAATAATTGGCGCAGAAAAGCTTCTTTTTACTCACTTCTGCGCCATTCCACCTTCAAATTAATTTTTAAGGAGCNGAATAATTGGCGCAGAAAAGCTTCTTTTTACTCACTTCTGCGCCATTCCACCTTCAAATTAATTTTTAAGGAGCATAGCGATGACAGTTTGGCTCACACAGAATATGTTTCTTTCTAATGCCTTTCTGCACCGCTCCTTTTGCAAATTTCTTGGTATGTATAGGCAACCTAACAACCTAACAACGTCAAAGATCCTAATAATAACACTAAACTTTTTTCACATTTCAGTATTCTGAAATCATGGCGGGAACAACCTTACCCTCTTATTGACCATTTTGCAAATAAAAATTGTCAGAGCTTGTCGAGAAACCCATTATTCATTCAGGATATTTGAATCTAAATCAAAAATTTCTTTCACCCTTTTCCATGCAATTGCACTGAATGATTAATAGTGCAGTGATACAGATTTATCAAAATCATATCAAGTAGAATACTTCTACAGTGTATTCCGGTTCTAATCAATACGGATGAAATATTACATCAATTAAATCCTAATATGAAAAAAAAAATGTTTTGTTTAAATGGACATTAATATCTAAAAATCCGAAATTATGAGTTGTGTCCCAAATCTTAAAGCAAATCAAATTAGGCATTGATAATGATAAGGAAATTTTCAAGAAATTACAGTTTACATCATGTATCATCAAAAATACAAATGACGCGGTTGAACAGAAAATTGGCAAACAAAATAGAAAACCCTAATGATTGCATGGGAAATAGTAAGTATCGAAGTAAATAATAATTTAAAATAATTTAAATTTAGTTTTATAAAACAACAGTTACCTGTTTCTCAAATTACAAATTGCTAAAAAAACTTTTGTGGAAAAAACAACAAATTGAGAAAGACATCTTTTTTGTCAAACTACAATTACAACTTGCCAAATAGTTTTTTTTTGTCAAATTTCATTTGCAGATTGCGAAATATTTCAATTTTATTTTATAAAATTACAATTACAAATTACCCATTACAGAATTCTTTCTTTAGGTTTTCTTTTAGGTTTTACTTTAGGCTTCCTTTTGAGTTTTTTTACGTTTTCTTTAGTACTCTTTAGATTTTCTTTATACTTTTCCATAGGTCATGCTTTCTATAAGCCAGGCTTGTTTTTTAGGACAGATCTTTCTGACCTGATTTTTATAGGCGAGATTTTTATAGAATCATTAAACACATATATTCGATCGGCTCATGTTTATTCATAATGGGAATTCACTACTAGTTATGCCAAATGAAAATATTTTGCCTTCTTAAGGCAAAATTTTACCTTGATAAAGATAAAATATTTCTTAGGTCATTTTTACACAAACTTTCATCCTAATAGAATATATATTAATAAACCCAGTTTTTTCTCATTAGCTACTTGAGTAGCTACAATTGGGACGATGTTAGTTTCACCTCATGGTATATTCTACTTTTATTTTGTAAAGTGCATAGTGTAAAATCTAGGGGAAGCAATAAATAATTATATCATTTTAGTTTTGATGTGAAAGGTTGTAGTGATTAGGTGTTCATAGGAAGTTGTGGTGGAATGGTGTGGCTGTGGTCCAGACTCAAATTCTATATGATCCTTTCTTGATTCGAGATGCCTTGAAACTGAGACCAAATGCCAACAAAAGAAGACCCACCCCACCGCCCATCAGGAAAATTGACCACGAAATCCTACACGTTCCTGTAAAAAAAAAGTTAAAAAAATTTCATTAGTGAATGGTACTCTGAAGTTCAATAACCGCCGTCAGACTGATCCCGTTCTAATGAGAACTGGAAGAAGAGAAAATGCTTTTCTCATTTTCACTCCAAAAAGGAACTTCTCACCACAAAACTCTCAGGATTTCACTCATTTCCGCTCGGAAGAGTCTTTATCTCTACTCCCTCCACCAGATTTCAGGAAATGAGTCTAAGAATTTATGACCCATTTGAGCTCTCCCGCTTCCGCTCAAGTTTAGAGAGAGAGAGAGAGAAAAAAAAATAGACCACCAATGGAGAGCTTACCTAGCTCGTATGGGGCAGATCTCTCAGAACAAGCATCCAGTACCTCCTTATTTCCCCAACCAAGTGGGTACACACCCACTCCACATCCAACCAGCAAACCTGGAAGTATAAAATATGACAAATTATGTATAAGGTGAGAAAATTTCTTAAGATACTTGTCAAATATTTACATTGAGGATAAATTTTTTTGGGTTAAAATGTTTCTATTCGGCTTCACTCGGTATGTCGCGCAGTTTGAGCATCGGCTAGACTTAGCCTTGCTCGCAGGTCGACTCATCTTACCTATCTTCCAGCTCGGTTCATTCCAGTTCTATTTTTATATCGGTTCGGTATAGTTTAGCTCGAATCTCGGCCGCAAATTCGATCGCATCAAAGCTAACTTGGCTCGATTGCAAGACTACTCAAGGACATTTATTTCTAAACTTAATGATACAAGGTTCAGATACCTTTGGATCACTTGTATCTATAGTTGATGATAAAATTTTTTTTTTGTCCAAGTTTATTAGTATGTAGTACGTGAGCTGGAAACCTAACACGTCCAAGCCTCATTGGTGGACAAACGAAAAGTGATGTCGACAGACTGTTATCTTTTGTCCGTTGCTGTTGCCAAAGGTTCAAGAGAGTGAAAATAGGTGAGCCTCTCTCCGCCAATTGTCTGTCACTTTTACTGAAAAGTGAAAACGTGAGTCTACGTTTGGTTTTACTCAAAAGAAGCGAAGACGTGGCAATTCCATTAGAGAAAACTCCTTTGTTTGGGGTAGAATGAGAATTGAGTGAGAAGTTTTTCTATTGTGTTCACACAGAAAACCAATCAACCATCCATTGATTCTCCATTTCTTTTCTTTAGTGATGGAATTCATTCGAAGCTCATTTATAACTTGTTTTCAAGTTGAGAAATACAGTATGTCTTATCTTTTTAGATCTGACTTATGGAGAAATAATTTTTCATTTTATTGGATATATAAAGGGAAACTAAGAAAATGAGTTATGAGACAAGTAAATATAAAACGAAGGGTAGGGTTTCTGTTCATACTGTAAAATAAATAGATTATAAANTCATTCGAAGCTCATTTATAACTTGTTTTCAAGTTGAGAAATACAGTATGTCTTATCTTTTTAGATCTGACTTATCGAGAAAAAATTTTTCATTTTATTGGATATATAAAGGGAAACTAAGAAAATGAGTTATGAGACAAGTAAATATAAAACGAAGGGTAGGGTTTCTGTGCATACTGTAAAATAAATAGATTATAAGAAGTTAATAAAATTTATAAAAATTTATAAGCAGAATCATAATTTCAGTATACAATCTAAAAAATTTTTACAGTGTTATTTAAGTAAGTCTGGTTGCTAGAGCATAAGAGTGACATAGTGTGGGTTGGTGGTGCTGCCTTAAGCACATTAATTTAGAACTAAAATTTTCGTACAGAAATAACGCGGCTAAAAATTCTAACGATTACTGGTTTTCTTATAATAAGTTTAAAAGAGAAAAAATTAGAGGACAGAATCAAGTAAGAATTAGAAATAAATATTACAATTGTGATTTCAAATAAATATTTTTCAAAAAACAAAAAACGTATATTTTAAATATGCTAAGTAAAGAATAAGTGTGTATATTTAAATTACAATTTGTAGCGTCTGCCGGCGCATACTTCTAAACTCCTCAGCCTCGTTGGCATATTTTGAAGTTTGAATGGAGAAAGTAAATTGTTCTATAAAAATAACCCTCTGTATAGTCAATTCACATATTTTCGACACTAGGCTCTATGTTGAACTCATCGATTCTGATGAGGAAAGAACCAACTAATGACGAAAATCCCAGCACGCCCACACCCATGGGCGCACAGAAAATTCTGAATAGGTGCTCAACACTACTCGTGTGGTATCCCATAATTCGAAATGCTAGGAATTGGGTTGGAAAATTTGAAGTTGAGAAAGTTATCGAGAGATAAAGTGTGATGCTGTTTGGATCGATTTAGAAAGTGTGAAATAAAAGCGTCCCTTGGGGTCCAGATGGTGTCAATATTCCTCTAATATTTCATTTGTTTTTCCCTTTGAAGAGATGGTGGAGAAACTCATAAGATATGCAATAACTTTTCCAGAAAGTCGACTCGTAGTAACAGTGTGGGAGAAAGAGAAAAAAAGCTATTCGTTCAACAAATTCACTAAATCTCATCAGAATCCAATTTCTTTTGAAAACTTTTCAATACCTCGGTTATAAACGCTCAATCTATTGAAACGAGTAAAGCTTTTAAAAATTAAAGTTCGAACCTATAATAATGTTATATAGAGTCTTTCATAACTGCATATAGACAAATAACCCTCAAGGATATTCATGACTAAAATTGAGTCTTTTTTTATTGGATTAAGCCTTACAGATTGAAAAATAGTTATAGAAAAAAAAAAGTTGCAACCCTAATTAGTTGTTAACTTTGTTTTACTTTTGTCTAAAATAGGGGAAATTGTAATTTTATTTTTACAAATTTGCGAATTCGTAGTCTTTATTTATAGAATGCAGTTAAATAATGAAGTTAACCAAATAATAAAGGATTCAATATAATTTATTTCTAACAGAGTTAGCATATTAGCCAGTGCAAGCAGATAGTGTGAATAGGTATCAACCATTCAGCTGAGACAGAATGAAACCAATTGCTCAAACGGTAAAAATGAAATGTAAACTTACAAGGAACAGAACCATTCATTCACCTTCTTTAACAATTCTGATTTTAAATGATACCATAGTTGATGATATTTTGACCAAATTTGTCTGTTTGAAAAATACGTGTTGCGCACGCCTAGATTAATTTTGGTTTCTGGTTTAAAAAGTTGTAAATCATATGTATGCTCTTAGAGACTAACCTATATAGTTTTGTCGAAACATCTAAAAAATTCCTTATTATTACCAGCAACATAAAACTTCAATTGTCAACAGCAATCATGCAAGCAACTCCTTTCCTAGGTGATCCGCAAGCTACCTTCAGCTAGATAGAGCATTTTGTCTGATTTGGTGACAACATTATACATAACACTGATTAATGTGAGAATTGTTCACATACCAATTCTATGCTTAGTTTCTGCGCTAGGAAGCTTGCAAGTTTGGACTAGCGGTGATTTTGTTTAATTTTTGTAAAGGAGTTAAACAATAACTTTGAAAACAAAGCTTAAATTGATCTCATCTAAACAATGTATAGGTGACCAATTTATTATGTTCAGAAAGTTTGAATTAAGTCACATAATCGGTTGTGTCCATTAATATGTACCATAGATAAATTTTTTATTGCATGTTATTTTGACTCAAACATTAATGAAAGCATTTCAACAATACAACAAAAATGCAAAAATTTAATTTAATCATTCCAAATGTCATGAAGCACAAATGTTAACTTCAAGGCTACATAACGGAGAAAGTGTTTAAAGAATCTTCATGATTAAAGTTAAGACATTATCACATTAGTTTTGAGAAATTCAAATATATGGCTACGTAAAGGTGAAAATATATTTAAAATGAGGCAGTTGTATCAAATAAAGTTGTTCTGTTTGACTCCTCGATCAGCTTAGAAACTAGAAACCTAGAAAACTAGAAAAATTCAAGTGACTATTAATTATTGCAACTTTCATTATGGATATTTTACTTTCTTCAATGTTTTATTTATTTTCACAAAGTCTTGAACAAAAAAAATTGCAACTTAAATTCTGTCAATGAAATTTATATACTGTCCTAACTTCATTTCAAATACTCTTTACTATAGTTATTCATAAAATACATGCTGCCTCTATTTATTGTTGAGGGTCTGTGTAATTGGTATCTAAGAATAAGGAACTAAAGTGAAAGTTCATTAATTCGCTTGATTGAAGATTATGCTCTAGCCTGAGTGATGATAGGAGCGACTTCCTTGAGCTCCAGTATCTAGAGTGCCTCTATTTGATGTGTTTTTGATGAAGAATTTCTCCTATTTTCTTTTTTATTCGGAGACTCTTAATAATCCATGGAGACGGAAAGGATTTGAGCAGCAGCGCCAGAGTCAAAAGATTTCTTCTGGATTACTGTATCTGAATGATGGATGAGAAAAGTGAAAAGCTCAAGCCAACTCGTTCATATGCCAACCTAGCGATTTGTTCTACTATAGAGTAACCTATTGGACAGTTACTTTATCGAAAAAGTGAAAACGCTTTTACAGAAACATTCACAAATAGACTCAATAGTTACAATTGGCAATTTTTAAATAGTTCTGTAGATAACAAATGTAATTTATTTGTGATTCGTCAAACATTAAAGATCACGTAGCAAAAAGTAGGAAACCGCGAACAAAAATACAAGACTCCATGGGTATAAAAAGAAAACGGAAGGTTGAAAAGAAAAACAAAACGTTTAGATGTGGACAAAATACGGGAAGTAGAAAGTAATTGTGGAAAACAGCAAAATTATGTTTGCAAAAAAAAGGGCAAAGCGTAAAATTGTTGTAAAGTATATCGAAACAGAGCCAGGCTAGTAGGAAAGGTAGAAGATAGAAAGGTTGCAAATAAATACTGAACCTACGGAATTTGGAATGGAAAATTAAACGTAAATATGTGCTGAATGACAAATCGTACAAAGTTTGTTAAGAAAAACAAAATGTAGAAAGGTAGATAAGAAATACAAATCATAAAAGGTTCAATTTTCCTGACAAAAGTGAGTGAGTTAGAGAAGAAAGTCAAAGCATTGAAGTTTGTGAAGAAAGTCAAAGTGTATAAGGGATTTAATGAAAGGCAAAACATGAAAAGGTTTACGAAGAATATCACAACATTGAATTGTAAAGAAATATGTAGAAATTAAGTAGAAAGTTGGTGAAGAAGATTATAACTTTAAAAAATTTGGACAAAAATAAGAGTAGAAAGGTTGGGAACAAATATAAAATAAACTGCATGATAACTGTTAAATTAATCCAATATACGGATATCATTTAGAAACATAAGTATTCATTGAATTGAATGAATCTTCTATGACAAGTATTGTTGAAGTATAAGATCAATCTAAAGCTCTATTGTTAAGTCAAGGTTCTGATTTTATTGCCTAAAATCAATATTGATGTAAATATTTGCTCCGAGTTCCTTTAAAATCACATTTATGACCATAGTATGTAAATTACTTACGAAATATAAGATACCTTTTAGATACAAGAATATATTTCTACCAATTGACATGAGTTTAGTGTAAACCACATTCTCTAAGCTGCTTATGAGTTGTTCAAAGTTTGACCAAATATGCTCAAACTTTAAACAAATTTGAACTTTGTTCCAAGAAACCAAAAATTAAATCACAAATGCGCATAATATTTTCGCAGTTGAGTATGAATCATCACCAGTTGTCTTAATTGTCAAACATTTTATTTCTGATAGCTCAGTTGTAGAGTTATCATAAGTTTTATATCACAGAGTCTGTTACTCAAAATTTAGTTTACGAAAGTTAGTACGATATTAACCCATATTGTTTCCTGTTAAATATTGAACTCGTTTAGTCAAAATGTACCTAAAATATAAAATTGTTTCATCTGATATTAGATTTGAGTATGAGCGTGACTGTCTGTGTCAACTTGACTTTTTGGCTAAGCACTCAATTCCAATATTTTGAAGCATGCGCAAAAGCGTTATGTCAGTCATTAAAACAAAAATTTAAGATTTTTTGAAAAATGAAATGTGTGGATGTTTGTGTGAAAATGAAATTCAACTGTTTCAAATTAACGTCGAAAAAATTTATATTTAAAACATCATAACTTTTTGGTCTGATGATCGTGCAGACTTGAATTTTTTTGACAGTACTACCTTTCACTAATCATAATTTTTAATTAAAAAATTTTTTTGAAGGAATCTACTGTTAAAAATTACAAAGTAGTAAAATAAATAATATTTTAAAATATTAGATTGCCAACAGGGCATAGGACAAACATTTCTGAAATATAATGTTCTAACGTTACTACATGTGAAATTTTTAATTGCAGATGAATTGATATTACATTGTATATATCAATCAATCAATCATTACATTGAACACATGGTTGTCAAGTTTTTGGTGGCTAGTAATCATTGTTATACAAAATATTATATTTATTTTTATTATATTATTGTACTCTGCCGAATACAAAAACTTTTTATGCAATCTCATTTATTTCTTAGAATTTAATACTCACCTAAATAATAATATTACGGGTAATTGCAGTTCAGTTCGGTTTATATGAAATTTAGTAGAAAAGTTGTTTGTGCCAACTTGAATAATGTTTATTATAAAAGACAAGTCGACTAAGTAGACTATATTTTCCACAACATGTGGAGCTAAATGTTAACATTTTGTGCACCTGCATTGCGTTCTACTTGACTTGAGCAACATAGGTACAACTCTTTTGCCAACCTTAACAATGCTTACATAGGGAAAATTTGATTCTGTGTATCCGAAAAGTACCAGGTTTCCTTCGTATTAACATTCGTTACCTGATTATAACTATCCATAGAATTTACTTGGCCCAAATAAACATTGTTAAGGTTGACATAATCCATCTATCTACCAGATTTCATACCAATTGAACCAGGCTGCATGCATTTGTAATTTTATTCCTTGAGTTACCTAGTGCGGGAACAATATATGCAATCGACTTGACCTCCATTTAAACAAAATTATTCAGGTTGGCATTATTCACCTAACTACGAAAGCGCATATCAATAAAATTAGACAAAAGGTAGACTTTATGCTAATTTTGCCTCCCATTGGTGATAAAATTACCTATACAAATTACTTAACGCAATAATAAAAGTTGTTCAGTTTGACTTGCTAAACAACATGTATTTCTACTAGATTTTTAATAACGGGTGCAGCGGAAAAAAAGGGACTGACGTAAATTGAGAATTTACTATTACTAATCGCGCGAATTNTCCCCCCCTTCCCCCACATTTGGAATGAATTTCCTCGTAAACTTTTTCTTTTTGTTGTAAGTATTTACAGTTCCAGAAATAATCATGAAAAGTTTGTTATAGCATAGAAAATATTACGTTTCTACGATCACTAAAAGAAAAGTTATGGCTTTTTGAAAGTAAACGATTGGAATGTTCTTTTGAAACGTCAACCTCGCAGTTGTATTGGACAAATTGACTAAAACAGGGAAGTTAAATTAGGTTTATATTCTTGCTGGAGAAACTTCTGTTGTACAATAGTATCCAATCTCCTTTGCAGTGTAGTTAAATAATTTCAATTCAAATGGTGCTATTTTTTATTAACGAACATTCAAAAGTAGACTTTTTCTAGCTAGCTGACTAGGATCAAGAAGTCAATGAGTCGTAAATCAAGTTTTTGGAACATAGCTCTGAAACTAGCAACTCATAATAATTAAGTTCGAAATAATTAATTTTAAGTACTTGGGTTCTCTAGCAAAAGCATGTACCATAAATCTCTTCCCAATGTCTTGAGATATTGAAACGAACTTTGTCGACCAATTTTTATAAAATAAAAATATATCATCTTAATTTTTCCAAGTGTTAAAGATTTTTATTTCAGTCAAGGCGATTCTGCTGATGAAATCATAAATTGTTAAATCGTAATTTTGGTGTAGAGCCAGAGGTGAAATAAAGGGTAATCCAAACTATTTTACATATGTGAAAGTCAGTTTCTCGAAAACGAATTTAATGTGAATTTAAAAAAATGTAATTCAAGTTGCATAGTGTAACGTTATCTGGTATAAAACAATACATTCATTTTCATATCTTACATAGGACAACGAGATGTTGGCTAAATATTCACCTCAAGATTTTGTGTATTGCATATGTTGGCTAACTTTTACATTTTTGGAGAAAGTTTGTGAAGAGCTTAGGACGCAATACAGTATGTTTCACTTTAAAGTTGACCTTACTTTCTTCGACTTTCACCATAAATGACCAAGGTGACTTAATGCGCCCGTAGAAACAAAATGTGGAGACATCTTAACCAACATGCAACAAATCGACAACAGCTGAAAAATTGTAGGAGCGGGTTAAGCAATCAGTATTTATTTGATTTGATCACTGTCAACTTTTGATTGATTGATCCATAGTGATAATTCAATTAATTATTTCCATGTTTCAATTGACCAGGATTTGGATTAACCTCAAAATTTAATAAAATATTAAAAAATAACTCAACGTTGGTTCGTTTTCATAAATTTCAAATAATGAATTTAATTTGTTCTGGACTCTGCTATCTGAAGATTAGTTTATCAATGAAATTCCTTATATTCAGAAAACAACACCGCAATTTCTGTATCACTGTCCTTGGATAAGAATAAGTTTACATAAGACTACAAGAGTTTTAAAAATGAGTTCTTAGGTTGCGTGCAATTCGGGTTAATAATTTTATCCTTACCCAAACACAGTGATATTGAGCTTAAAACGTCCACATCAACTGTAGTAGTGAGTTCTGAATATAAAGAATTTCATTAATAACCTAATCTTCAGAGTCCAAAACAAATTAAATACATATCAGAAATTTATGAAAACGAACCGTCGTTGAGCTTTTTTTCTTCTTAATCTTATTAAGATCTTATTAACTTTTGAAGTTAGTCCAAACCTGGTCAATTGGAACGTGGAAATAATCAATTGAATTATCATTATGGATCAATAATCAATCAAAGGTTAATCTAGTGCTTAAATCAAATAAATACTGATTGTCTAACTCACTCCTTTGTCGATTTGTTGTATGTTGGCTACTATCCCTCCACTTTTTGTTTCTACGCGTACATTAAGTCTCTTTGGTCATTTTTGGAGAAAGTCGAAGAAAGTAAAGCAAACTTTATAGTGGAACATAATGTATGTGCCACAACCAATACATACATCCGCCACAAATATTTTACTCAATATTTCAAATTTCTTACAAAAAGTTAAGGTTCATTGCTATAATTGCTAAATTTATTTTACATTTCTATCATCTGTCATTTTATTTTTGGTTGATTTAAGCAAATTTAGTAAATAATTCACCTGCTTCTGCGTGTTCAATATTACGTACAGCTCTGACTGGTTCGGCGCATATTGGCGAGAACCATTGAAAAGTGGATTGAAAGAGTTTTTATCTCTTTGCGTATCTCCAATTCGTCTTATTTGATTAAAAAAGTTGTGGATTTTTTGTCCTCGAATTTAAACCCAGTTTCGAATGCTGTCCCAAACATCCAATAAACACCAGACACGGCTACTATTTTTTTATTCTCACTTTCTGTACAACGTGAGCCAAATTAATCCGAGCCTTCTTTCTCCACTTTTCACCAAAAACTGCTTGAGGCAGGCGGTAAACATATAGTAAATATTGAAAGTGAAGTGAATTTTCTTATCAATATAAAGAAGTTATGATCAGACAGGCTAATGCAAACCAATGAAGAAAGGCAGAAAGGGGGATCGGCAGGTTTTCTGTTGAGTGAGGTGGAATAGATGCCAAGAATCGTACCCCATTCCTCTAGTTGGTCACTTCTCTCAATTACCCAGCGTTCAGCATTACAGAAAGGGATTTGTTTACAAAAAAAAATTCAAAAATTTGCTTTGACTGGACACGTTAATGCAAATCAATGGATGAAACCAGAGACAGAGAGCAGGGTCGGCAGCTTCTTTGTTGAGTGGTATTGGATCATACCCCACTCCTCGATTGAGTTTATTCTTTCAACTCATTGCTGCTGTTGTAAATTACCCTATTCCCTCGTCGATTACTCGCCATCGTGTGTAACACGCCGTAACCCATTAGTCAAGTTTTCGATACGCTAACAATTTAAATGTAAGTAAATGCTGCAGATTGAACTGCTTCAAAAAGCAATTTTACAAATTTTATCAACATCTAGCTCGAGTCCAGTGAGAATTGTTTAGAAACGAGAACAGTTCATTGCGGAAAATAGAAGTGAAAACCATCTTATAACGCGCGGGAAATAGGCGAGGAAATAGGGTAATTTTGCTAAAGTATATTCTCTCGAACACACGCTAACTTCATTCCCTCCAACTTTTGGATTTCGAACTGTTTATTTCCAGTCTCAATTTTTTTTGATGAAAGCGACTTTCTACGGCCCGGATTAACTTGGTTCACGTTGTACTAAAACCATACAAAGTAGGATGAAGAGTGAAAGAAACCCACTAGTTTGATGGATACAGTGGTAAAGGGTTCGTTTTACAGACAATTTTCAGAAAATCTCATTTCAGGAAGAAAAAAATACACGCCAAGATGAAGTAGATACGAAGATAGTAAGAAAATCTTAATTAAATCTTGGGCCTAATTCTGAAAAATGTGGTTAGTGAGGAGAGGTTGTAAAGATAGGTTTCATTCTTTGATCTCTCCCGTTCATATTAATAATTGAATTGTCAAAAAAAATTTACCTGAGAGAAGTTGGAGAAAACCGATTATTTTGGCTGCGGTTGGGTTGAGTAGGTCTGCGGCGCATGCGGAGACAATAGCTGTTACTGCCAGAAGCAAACTCAATGTGGAACCACTTCCTGCCAAAACAGTACTCACGCGCCACCAACCACTTGGTATTGTCCAAAAGCTGGAGTATCTTCCACAATCAGCTACAATTTCGATTACCCCATTATTGGTTAGTTTGGGATAGCCACATCGTACAAAACTACCAAAAGATGTTGAACGAACACCCAACAACTCCCCCTATTATAGAACAAAAAGAAATATGAAATAATTCTAAAAAAAGTTTTATAAATTGCAAAATATTTTAAGAATTTTGATAACGAACTACTCTATACTACACCACCATATAAATTCTGCTTCAATTCAGTGTAGGCAAAAATATGTATCTAGAAATCAAATTTTGTCCCAACTTTTGTTGAAAAGTTTGGATGCTTCAAAGATTTTTTAATTTTTCTAGAGCTTTCAGATAGTATTAAATAAGTTTAATTAGAAAATATAAACAATTTTATGTAAACTTTGAGGTTTGAAGAGTTTATATTATAACAAAATATTTATAAATTTACGATGGAATTTTTAAGCAAATTTATAATCATTTTTCTTCAGCATAGTCCATGGGTGTTAAAGATTTTTTCTATAACTTTACAATATAATTTTGAATTGTAGAATCATGGTCGAGGTAAAAGTGAGATTAATTTTTTAACTAGTTTTAACTTAATTTTTTTAGATAAGATAAATTTTGATTCTAAGTTATCGCAATTGATATAAAATTTGAAACTTTTCCCTAAATAAATTTGTTGAAAAGTTCATAAAACTTAGTAATTTTGGCAAGTTTTATTGGTATATTTTTACCGAAATAAGAATACAGCATTAACAACAAGCAGGAGGGGGGGGGGGGCAAGAGAGAATTCATCTGAGAGATTGGATTTTCCAAATATATCCTAAGTAACATTTCTCCAGAATAATTTTTATATATGTTATTTTGTGAGCTTTGGAGGTCACCAAAAAGCTCTTGTCCATACTGGAACATGTCACATCATCTTCATCATAATTTAGAACATATTTCATAAAATTTTATATACCGTATTTATTCGAAGAAAAACCATAGGTTCGATTCAAATGTGAATATTTACCCTACGGCTACTAATCGATGTGCGACTACTATTCGAGGACTGGTGCTATTTTATAATCAATATTAAGAAAACTTGATAGAGCAAACATGTTTAACAAAACTCGGAGCATGTTCTAAATCTATACTCAAATTTAGTTAAGAAAATTTTATTTTTATTTTTCGAAAGATGCATATATGCCGCTAGAAATCTCTCTTCATCATCCCATAGTATCTCTTACTAAAATTTTTCTATGATAACTTTGTTAGTCATGTGCTTGTCCTCGACCTTCTGCAAGACCAAATCGTTAGCGAGTTGCTTTAAGAAATAATTTGAAGGTAGAACTGAGAAACCATCGATAAGAATCGTGAGTTGGGTTGGACCAATCACAATCAAATTACGTGGGTTTGGATAGGTTGGAAATTGAAAAGTCCATAGTTTCTCTAGTATCAAACAATGAATAAATTATAGTGTCTTCCGATCCATCAACAAATGCTGTAAAAGTACATTCTCGAAATGGTTTCTGGATTTCCAAACATTCAGTGATTCCCAAGAGTTTTTTTTACCAGTTTAGCATGATTTCAATCATTGTCTGCTAGACCGTTCATATTAGGTTGTGTGTATGAAAACTTAATTTAAACTATTGGGTAAATTAGTTGCTAACTATTAGTTGCCTCCATTAAATACTGCGGTCTCTATTCAAAGGAGGCATTTATTTTAAATTTGGTGAAAATTGTGCGGCTACTCATCGAGGTGTGACCTGTATTTAAAACCAGCTTCTATTTGTATAAATACGGTAATCCTATCGGATTCACAGTAGGCAGTGTATTGCTGCGATCATATTTATTTCAAAAATTTCAAGAGGTTATTTTATTCCTGAGTCTTTTCAACTCAAGTGTTGTTATTACTCATTTTACTGAACAGTAGTATAGTCTGTGCTGCAAGTTTTTAAGCAATATTTTTGTGAGAGTGAAATTCCACTCTGTCATGAATCATACTATGGGAAGCTGATATACGTGAAAGAGTGAAAATATAGAAACATTTTCTCGTTTAATTTCTAAATATGTCAAGTAATAAATTCAACGAGAAATTCAATAGGAGAGGCTCAATTAAGTGAAAAATTTATTCGAACATTAGTAAAATGAACTGAAAAATTTAACAAATAGTGTCTAAAGATGAATTTGAAACTGTATAAATTTCAGAATTACACCCTAGTTAGACGTATATGGTGCACGCGATGTAAACCTACTTTTCAAATTTCTAAGAAACTAATCTCTATACAGTTTACTTGTTACAATTTGTTGTCTGTATAAATATATAATTAAGTTGTCCAAATTTGTATAAAAATTAAAAAAAAAAAGTTTCTTGATTGTTGTAGAGTTGTTGAATTGATCCTCAAAGTTTTATATTTTATATATTTTCCGGTACACCCACAAGATAACTAGTTTTTATAATGAAACTTTAAAAATTATTAAAAAGTTCAATTGAAGTTAAATATCGTTTTACTTTGGTATTAGTAAATATTATTTACAAAATCAAGTAACAAACGCAACTTATAAACAGTGTTATAGAAATAGTGACATAATAATAGACGATAGTAAGACCAACAAATAATTTTAGAGTATTTTATTTTGACGACTATTTAGTAGAATTAAAATTTGAAATTTAGGAAATAAAGTTTGAAATTGTAGAAATATGAATCGAATTTGTCGACTAAATGAATAAAGTGAGTAAACAAGGAGTAAATTTAGCAAAAGGTCACGAAGATACTGACTACAATACTCTTGAATATGACTATCTGTTCATATATTGGTAGGTAAACCGATCATCGCAACTGAATTCAACCTACCATCTTCGATGGCACTTGCTCACTACCGATCACTAATTTCAAGTAGGTAACTCAGTGCCCAAGTAGTCAGTGGTCGCATTTCTATGATCCATTATAAGTGCCCAAGTGGTCAATGGTCGCCGTTCTATGATACATTGTAGGTAGTTTAATCTTCAACCGCAACAAATGGATTGGAGCTCAACATTCATACAAGTACCTCATGGTGATGTCCCATATACTCAAACTATCAATTTTGTAGAATGCAACATTATGCTGCTACACGAAAAGCCATAATTTTTATAAAATATCGTCAAATAGCAACAAAATTTCGTATGCATAAGTGTTAGAAAAAATCGAATCTCTATATAAATTTTTTTTAATCCGATTTATATATTTTTATATTATGAATATCAGAAAATCAACAGAAATGTCTGAAAACTCATTCAAAACTATTATTTAACTACCTATTCATGGTAACAATGATGGGTAGTTGCCCAAGTGATTTTGTTGTTGATTATATTATCCAAAAACTTTAGGCCTATATTACAAATACTTATGAAAAAAAAATTCAAATCAGAATATTGAACATGAAAAAACAAATATATTTTTTAATTTCATTGATTTTATTCTCAAGTTTAAATTTGATTTAAATCCGATTCAAATAGAACTTCGGACCCTGATATAAACTGACTGATACAATAAATTTATTACGTTGTTGTACTTAAAGTTGTCCAATGATATCAATTCCAATAGTAGACAAAACGGAGAAAGGCTGTGAAAATCGGCCTAAATCAGAGAAAATTCGGAAGAATATTATATTGGAACATATCGTAGAACTAAACCAATTACAGACTTTACATTTCCGATGAATAGCAGTGTTTGATTACCGTAGATTTTCTAATAAGGTCGTCGTCCACTATTCAAATTATAGATTTTAGAGACTCAGTTACGATCAAGGATCGGTTTTTATTGTAGAATGACCATTTTTTGAATTTTCAACTTTTGCCTTCCACCAATAAAAAATTTATTTGTAGAAGATTCTTAACTAGTTCAGTTTGTTTCTTTTAGTAGATAAGGTTAAATTTTAATTACAATAGTCGACGCTTGTAAGCTTGCCACCATCCGTTATAAAACTATATTGGTTATGCAAGACCCAATTTTTATAGCTTGATTTGATCTAATGGGTGAATATTTTGTTACTAAAACCACGGATATAAGACCAAAATGGATATAAGTCTTCAGTTTTGAAAATTATGTTCTCCCAGCCATTATTTGACCCAAATTGCTCCTTGTAAAGAGAAAAATTCCTTATTTAATGAGTTAGGTTGTGAATCACTAGGAGCAAAACTCCCAGCCGATTCCACTTTTATACGACTCATTCCCGGCAGACCGATTTTTTTGTTAGACATCTATGTACGTATAAAATTGTGCAACGTGGAAAACTCATTTTGATGTGCATTATTTCATAAGTTTTAGTTCTCAGAAATTGGTGTAGCTTAAAGAAAAATGGTTACCTTCACAAATAGTTTTTATAATAATGCGTTTTATACTCGTTATAAAACCACCACGGATATAAGACCTAGATTTCTCGTTTCAAAATCGATAATCTTATGACCTTTGACTACTGTAATTTCAACTGAATCACTTGTAGTGAAAATGTTTTTTATTCAAATTTTTCAACTTATTCGGCTCGTTGTGCAAACTCAACATATTCTCTAATTAGAGCCCGACCATTATTTGAAACCGGCCATGATTCAAAAAAGTTTTTTTGAAAACCCGGCTACTATTGGATATATGCCTCAAAATAAAAATCGGGCCATATTAGAAAACCCACGGTATAAAGATGTTCCTAAATAAAGTTTGTAACAAGAGATAATTGAATCTCACTACCACATGTCATGGGAAAATTCACTTATAGCTATACTGCAGTTAATACTAATTTTCTAACCCAGAACCAAATATTCTAACTCAAAGTTGCACAAAAAGTAAATTTTGAAAATATCTCTCCAATTTCAAAGAATAGAGATTTCAAAGTAGTTTGGCATCATGGTTGAGGTTATAATGTAATAATGTTTTTTTGGAAAAGTTTCAACAATAAAAATTGATGGTTTTAGGACGTAATGCACTCTAAATAGCTTTTATGAGTCACCACAACAAAAGATAAGCGACAAGTCTTCTACGAAATTAGTTTAGAAAACGAGTATTAATGAAATCATAGTCGTACAGAGTAAAGTATAGTTCAATCGGAGTAATAATGCAACAGCGAAAGATGTATAGTCTCAAGTTACAAAAGTCGGCAAAAGGGAGGTTTACTGATCAGTTCCGGCTGATAAAATTTTTGTGTAAGGAAATTCATGTGAAACTTATTCCATATGCAATGTAAATGATGATTTATATAAAGTTAATAAAATTCTTTAAAAATATATTCTTTTTCATCGACTAACTTACAATTTTACCTACAAAATTGATCCGAATGTTAGGAAGTGATAATATTATTCAATCAAGGATATAATTCAAAATAAGTAATTAAATAAAATTGATAAGTAGTGGTGTAATTATTAGTGGTTAGTGGGCTTGTTAAACAAACTTAATTGATTTTCTAAAGTTAAAATCCACGTTATGGTGAGAGTGAAATATATTTCATTTAATTTAGAGCTACATTTAAGCATAAATTAGAGTAGTAACTGTTATTATGACCGATAACCTTAGCGTTGTACGAGGAATTGCAGCAGAATCCCCTTGCAAACATCAATTGTAGGAATTACGATGTACCTGAGTACAGAAGTGAATAACACTGTTCGTAAATAGGTGCTGGTATACTTTCCAGACAATTTCTGCAACATATATTTTGATGTGAGCTGTTTCTATTACAAAAATATTAATTTAATTTTTAGATAGTTTCTTGTTTAAAATATCATACAAGTTAAATCCTAAATGTTTGAAACCCGTAGTAAGAAATATATTTATAAACATTTTTGATCTAGCTTAAAATAGAACTTTTCTCACATTTTTCAGAATTATAATTTGTTTATACATGAATAAACATTCAAGAAATATTTGTTGTTTATTGAGTTGGGTTAATTCTTAATTTCAATTCAAAATACAAGCGATGCTACTTCAAACATGATTGTCAAAAACCATTTTGAATTTTTTAATAACCTTAGTTAATTTATTTATTTATTTACTGTTAATGATTTTTAATTGTTGTACGAAGCGAACATAAATGTGAATTCCACAATAATGGGTCTTACATTGACAATTTATCTCTTTGAAGATTCAGTTGTATTTACAAACTAAAAGAAAAATAATATTACTTCATGAAATCAAGCTACTTTACGTATTTAAAATTGTAAAAAGTAAGTTAATTGAAAAAAAAAAAAAATTTTTTTTGTGATTGAATTTCGTTAAATTGATACAAATCATTCTGCCCACAACATATGGAATAAGTTTCACATGCATTTCCTTACACAAAAATTTTATCTGGCGGAACTGAGCTGTAAGTTTCCATTTGCCGACTTTTGGACACAGGAACTATCTTATGCAGCTGCACCGGCACTACACCAACATGCCTCTTCTTTAACTCATTAATACATTTGAAATTGACATACTTCATGCAAATAGTAGATATAAGTACACAGCAATCACTCAAACCTTTCAAGTTTTGCTGTTCTCGCGTCTAATGAATTCGCTTTATTGAATATTTAATTTGATGACAACATCTCAACATAGCATCAATTTCGTTTGAAGTACTTTCATAAATTTTTTCACAAGAATAGGCTAGAGAAAGAGAATTAATAGAATAGAAAATTCATCTCCTGCTGTTATTCTTGATTTGAAACTTTAGCACTTGGTTGTTTATAATTTGAAAAGTTTTGACAGGGAAATGTAAACCGCTTTGTATATAAAATGAGGAAGACTTTGTATACTGTGACACCGTCTGTTTAACACAAATATCCTTCTGTGTTACATAATCTCTCCTTACTCGAAGAGAAATCTTGTTAGATATAACTATATAGTAAAAATCAGACCACAGAGACTTTCAGAAATCCCTAGTTCTGTAGCAAAATAAGTTTCCCTCCGTGTATGATAAAAGGAAAGAGATTCCAGTCCACTTACTTCAAATTAACTCCGCATGGATTAGCCTTATAACTTAAATCATTCCAAAAACCAGTAGAACTTCTCTATTAGTTACCCTTATCGGAGTAAATTGACTTAAGCTCAAGTTATACCAATTCATTGGAAGCCTTTAGAAACTATTTTTTTTTATCATAAGAGATGGAGTTGTGCAAAGTGGTATTTTAACCTAAATTACAACTGACAGCTTTTTGTACAGTAATGTCTAAGGTGTAGGGCTAAAGATATGGTAGAATGAAGTTTTGGTCTATGCGTTTTGATAGAGAAAGGAGTGCGGCTAAAATTTTTATTCTTTTTGTCTCTGAGTGAAGAAACTTTTTTTATGGTTAGGTGTTACGATGTTGTGAAATTTTATTTAAAGTTAGTGTATAGCATACGATCAAGTGTGTATACTCAATGTATTAGAAGTTATGATTTTTTTTGTAAATATAAATTTTGGAAGCTTCTTTTGGAACAATTTACATAGGGATAATATAATAAGTATCTGTAGAGATGCATAAAAAATTTCCATTTTGAAAAAAATAGCCATAACTTGTGACATAGTCATCGCATCGTAAGACTTGATTTTTGTATGTTCTTACAAACTTGCATTGATCTTTAAGAATATGTTATTATCTAACCGCAAAAAAAAATCTAGTTTACGAGAAATGAAAATGAAAATTTTTAAGGCGCATTGTTTTCAATAGCAAAATGTCTCGACTAAATTTTTTTCCATCGTGTCATAGAGCTTGCAATGTGTCAGAAAGAATTAATTTATAATTCTTGAAAAAAAAAGATTAAATTAATTTCGTTACATAAATTTGCATATGAATTTCATTTTTGTGATTTCGATTTTGATTTCGATTTCGAATTCCATTTCGATTACGCGAGCTGGATAATCTGCACATAAGGAAAAATTACCAAGTGGATATATAATGTAGCGCACATGTCAAAGTTTTTCAAGATATTAACAAATTTTAAAATTTAAAAGCCCGCCCAATATTCACGCTCAAGTGGTCCAACAGTACATGTATATTATCCATGTTTGTTATACATATTATAAAGCATAATTTTTGTTGTAATCTGTATACATTAGTGTATAAATTTATATATTCATTTATATGTTAACTCTGATCAAGTCTAATTGTATACAATAACTTTTGTGTTTGAGAATGTGCTCCACGTCATGATGTATTTGCGTGCTATACAAAAGGGTAGAAAACTTTAAAAATTTGATTCCTGTGCTTTTATAAATTTCAGTAAATACAAAAATTATGACAAAAAAAATTTTTTTTTCTGAACTACAAGATGTATCACATGACCAATATGGCTGCAAATTGACAAGGTCGCCTTTGATTATAATAGCAATCAAGTTCTAAATATCCTTGCAGTACTGGTGACGTGATGACGTGATTCATCTTGCTCAACCAACAGTTTTTTTTCAATTTGCCAATGTTCTTAACAACTGACAATATCAACCGATAACAAACAACCTTGCAACCCCAACGCTTTCACAACTGCTATTTAAAAGACAAAAACAATTCCTTGGTTCACCAAACTTTGGTCATATCTACTGATTCTTTCATAAATTTTGCTAATGAACCAATTCATATGTATGTTTTGGATGTCGTTTATCATATGACTAACGATATTTATGTGATGAGTCCAGACGTTTTCAGGTTATAGAAGAAAACAAACAGTGTAACAAAATATTGTGCAAACTTTAAGAGAGAATAAAACTTTTTTTTTCGTTGTATTTCATTTATTTTTTTAGACATTGCTCTAAAAAATGGGTGGCAAATTTCAAAACGTACGGAAACACCATACTTCATGATATAGGTATCGGGTTTACAAATGACGAAATACTATTACAAATGCTATTTGATTATTGAATGCAGTATAAAATGCAATATTTTTTATTGTCATAATTCATTATCAAAAATTTTAATTTATTTAGCAAGATTTTAACTTAATTTAGTGAGCAAGAATTTTGTTTCTTCTTAGCAACCCTTGACCAATTTTTAGTCGAAAAAAAAATACAAACTTTCCACAGGCTTAATTTTTGATACTATAAATACTATACTATACTATAAAATATTTTCGTTCTTCTGCAAGATATTTAATGTTTTTTGGTAAGAATATAATGAAGTATTTCAATGCATTTGTTATAATATCAAGAATATATATAGTATATTGAAATACAACCTACTCTCGAACCAAATAGCATTGAGCCCTCAAAGTTCTCGCCGCGAGATTTTTTGTTTTTTCTTTCGAGATGTGCGCGTCTTCTCATTTAAACTCTTAGGTGGTGAAGTTAAAGTTTAATTCTTAATTCAGATAAGTCTTATTTTTTATTTACATTTACCTTGCCACCAAAAATTCAAAAAGACATAGTGTTAAAGGTAAAACCATTTCTAATTAAATTGAAGGAGAGTGTACAAGGAGTTGGGCGGGAGACATCTGATAGCAAGAAATTTCTAGAAAAAATTGGAATTAAAAATCTGATTCAGGCAACTGTTATAGCATGTCAACGTATCAACGGTGTTACTTGCACCACATTAAAGACTTCCGAGACACAAGGTAAAAACTTTTTGATGTAATGAAAATCAAAAATGAAAGAAATGTAGGCAAATTCTTTTAAATGATACACAAGTCCAAAACTCAAAAATATGAAAAGAAATATTGGATTCGCGAGATAGATTAATTGAAAGAAACGTTGAATTAACCAAATCTACTCAAAATCCTGTTCTAAAATTAGAAAATTCTATTTATAGCAATATCTGTGTAGAAATTTTTGAAACTCTGGACGACATGTCGTTCAAAGAGTAAATCACAATACAATACAATTGATTGACTGCCGCACACAACTCCAATTTTGAGATGTTTGTTTGGAAAATTGTCATATGCGACTCACGCCGAGGGCTCAATGCTATTTGGTTCGAGAGTAAGTGCATTCTGTTAAACTATATTTCTATATATATATACTCTAGGAAAATATACTAGAAACATATACTTTCCAGAAATATATAAGCCAGTAGAGATACGCAAATGAATACAACATATTTGAAAACAGTAAAAAGAAATATGGTAAGTTTTCAATACTCGACATGCATTTTTAGTACTAAAACTAGTACAAAGCAGAGCTATGGACAAAAATGTAACATTGTTTTTTACAGTATTAGAAAAATCCATCGTCTATCAACTATTCAGCTTTTGCTAGCCCACTTCGCTGTTAAGCTTAGTTTATACTATCTGGTAAGCCTTTTTCCTATTTTTTAGACAAAGGATATGGATAGAGAGAAAGAGGGGGTGTTTTGAGAAGTAGAGAGAGAGAATGGAATGAATGGATAGGGTGATAGGAGTCCCATGGCAATAGTGAAGGGGAAATAAGTGAGGAACAATAGGTTGCTTAGGAAGACATTTCCGTATGATCCACTTCGAGAGTTCTCATTGGCCAGATTTCCAGAACTTCTGTATCTCTCTCCCTTCAAAAGAGTCTCAAATGGTTAAACCCTCATTTATCATTTGGAATCACCCATGGTAACTAAAGATATCAGGGTTTATGGAACTTTTTACAGTTCACTCCAAAAGTAATAGAAAACATAACCCAGTTGATGAGAAATTTTTTTTTCTATAGGAATACTACTAAGTATATAGCTCAATTTCTACCAATCTGATTAAATTTGTAAGCTAGTTAAGATATATTCACCTGGATCCAAAATGGTAGACAAAACCCTGCGAATGTAACCACAGCTCCAATCACAGAAACAAACCCCCATAAAATACACATAAAATTTATTCGTCCCATTTTACATTCCCTTGTAGGTTTTTCTCATTCCTACAAGTCAGACTTTCTTATAAACGGAGTGATAAATGTAGCACTGTTTCCCGTAATTTATAAGCAATGTGAGAATATCTGTGTCCCAAAACGCAACGAGATTTACCGTAGATAACAAAAAAAATTATTTTTTTCCCTAGTCTATTCTCTCTCGAGGCTAGTGAGAAACTGAAGGAATTTAGAAGGATTCTGGCTCTTTTACTCTTTGTATTTATAAGAGCAAAAATTTGGTAAAACAAAAAAATTCTAAGTTAGACTAGTTGAAGTAAAAGTTTCTATCAAATCTTTACAATAATTGATTCATTTGATTTGATATAGTATGGGTTGTTTAGTTTTATTTTTGACAAATTATTATATAAAAAATTTTGAATAAAAAATAAGTTGTTAAAAGAGGACCGCACAGAGTGAACCAAATTGAAGCATTTCTGTGAATGACATATGCCATCGTATAGCAACCGTTCAAACGACCAACTTTGTCATAAAAGTACCTCTGTGAAAATTAACCTTTACCTTCTAGAGGTCAGCAGATTTAACATGGCGTCAACAGTCATATGTTTGATTTAACTGAAACTCAGCAAAATCGTAGATTTTGACCTCCTATGTAATATTTTTCGGCGATAGCAATACGAGGTCCATCTATCTAATTAGCTTTCCATCCATCCATTTGTTTATCTACCCTCTATCTATATATTTATCCATCTTATGTATCTATCCATCTATCCATATACTTATTTATATATATATTTATCCATCTATGTATCTATCTATCTATCCATATACAGGGTGAGTAATCTTTTTTAGTACCCTAGAAACCATGCTTTCACAAGACGTCATTTTTCCATGTTACCGCGAGGGGGTTTCATATTAAAATTGACAGTCGGCTACGGCAGAATATTGAAAGAAATAACCAAAAGCTACAAGTGGGCGGGATTTAGATTGAAAAGAAATGAGAGTGTGGCATATGCTTCGTAAGTAGTCTTCACTTTTTGTCTCAATTGAATTGAAAAAGTGAAGACTTAGTTAAGAAGCATAGTGCAGCAGGGTCATTCCTGGACTTGGTTTTTACTCTCACAGTTAAGGACCAATTAGAATTACAGCATGGCGTATTCGCACAAAAATAAAGCAGAGAAGCAGAGTGAGGGGTCGGCAGGTTCTCTGTTGAGCGAGGTGGAGTAGATCCCAAGGTATCATACCCCATTCTCTACTTTGGCTTCATTCACTCGACTAACCACCTCTCACCATCGCCATTGTAGAATCCTCTTTCTTAAAAAATAATCCTTTTGATTTGATATCCGCAAATATTCCAAGCAACCACATAGGTTGGGAGGAGCTATGATGAAAGTAGAGAAAGAGGGTACTAAAAAAGATTACTCACCCTGTACTTATCTATCTATCTACTCATATATCTATCCATCTATCTATCCATCTATCTAGATATATTTTTATCCATCTATCTATCTATCTATTCATCTTTCCATCTATATATGAATCTATCTAAGCATTTATGCACCTATCTCAACGTAACAATAAATTTCACTTATCAATCTATTCCTTTTGTATTTGAGGTTGCAACGGGTTGCTACCCATTTTTATGACCTCGAAACGTCAAGTATCAATTCATAGAAACTAGGGCCCCATAACAAGGTTGCTTCAAAGGTCACGATAAATCTGCCGAGTCTCAGGTAAATAGAAGAAGTTTCGCTGTTGACCCCGTGTTAACTTTGGTAACATCTACACGTCAAGGATCAACTTTTTCACAGATACTCCCATGAGTAAAGTTGGTCATGTGAAGGAACACTACGCGATTATTTTTAAAAGAAAGGGTTTAATGTGGTTTAAAATTTCATCGCAATTAATTGCAGCTTACGCTACCCTTTGTCATAATGAAATTTAAAGTGTTGTGACTGAAGTAATGGAGACAAAATGTCTACACTTATAAAAAATAAAAAAGTCAATCACAAACAACACAACTTACTGAACAATTCATCTGCAGGGCAGATGGACCACCGTGGTGATATCGTATCTGCAAACGGTGTATCTGGGTTTGAATCCCACAACCAGCGGTAACAAATTTTTCAGTAAAAAGCTTTTCAATTAATTTTGTAGGTCATTAAACACCTCACCCTTCCTTTTAACATNAATTTTGTAGGTCATTAAACACCTCACCCTTCCTTTTAACATTAACTATAGAATGTGTATGCTTACTCTATTTACAAAAAAATTTAAACACAATTTAAAATTTAACACTACACGATTGCCTTTTTCATCATTGTAAATAATTGGTTCACTTTGTGCTGTCCAAATTAAAAATGAAATTTAGGAAACCCGTCAACTGTTACTTTATCAAAATTTTAAAATGTATAATTACTCTTAAAATACTCATAATTTCATAAATTTGCAAGTTAAACTACAAGGTTACAAAATATTGTCTTTCCTTTAAAAGTTATGTTTGGATATATAATTTTCAAATTATAAAAAAANACTACAAGGTTACAAAATATTGTCTTTCCTTTAAAAGTTATGTTTGGATATATAATTTTCAAATTATAAAAAAAGTAAATTACACTTGCACTACATAATTTATACCAAGAGAAAATCCAAACTCAATATGCAAATTTCACTGTGCATTTGAATTTTCATATTATCAATTTTTAACCAAACTATGTTTCTTATGTAATTATGTATTTGTAATTGTTTAATTATGTAATTGTAAATCTGCTGCCTCTACGCTAATTAGAAGTAAAAGCAGTAAGATACATTTAATTTNACTACAAGGTTACAAAATATTGTCTTTCCTTTAAAAGTTATGTTTGGATATATAATTTTCAAATTATAAAAAAATCAAAGAATATAGCATTTAGTAAATTACACTTGCACTACATAATTTATACCAAGAGAAAATCCAAACTCAATATGCAAATTTCACTGTGTGCATTTGAATTTTCATATTATCAATTTTTAACCAAACTATGTTTCTAAACGGGTTTAATTATGTAATTGTAAATCTGCTGCCTCTACGCTAATTAGAAGTAAAAGCAGTAAGATACATTTAATTTCATGAGTATGATCATCTTGATTTTAAAGACAGTTTCCTATAGATCTTACGCAAGCCTTTAACTAAGACCACTGAAAGTTTTTTTTATAATATCAGATGAAAATAAATTTATTATTTTAACAATATTTGAGATGAAAATATGGATGTCACTTATCAACTGCCACCAGCCTATCTTAAACTAAAAAATAGGTGGAACATATAGCTACAGGTTCAAAATGAGTAATTGTTCAAATTTGAATTGGTTCTATTATGTTGGAAGCTAGTAGGACACATGCTAAAATAACAACTTTAGACGAGGTTTCTATATACAGTAAAGTTCGGTTATAGTGAAACCGTAGGGACCGGCAGGATTGGTTCAGTATAGCCGAAGTTCATTCTAACCGTATAGTGAACGGACCTACATTTCAATAATTGTTCATTATATCCAAATATAATTCAGCTACGTAGATGAAGAGAAGTACTAGGTGATGATGTGGGATAGTGAAGCATAGCTCCTATACCCACGGGATAGTGAGCATAGACTTCTATACCCGATTAAAGTCTTCCCCGTCTCTGCCAAGCGATGAGGAGAAGCACAGATGATGGATCCCCCACCAGCAAAAAAGACTTTGCTGGTGATAACTGGTAGATCATCATCATATAGTCAAGGTTTGAAACAGCATTTTCCCAATCGGCTCTGTAGCACAAATGGTAGTGCGTTGGGTCCGGAATACCCAAGACGTGGGATCATACCCCACCAGACACCATCTTTTTGGGTTAATAGCTGTTTCAAGCCTTGGCGGGGTAGTCACATCCCGTCAATGAAAATTTGCTTAAGACTGAATACGGTTATGTTCTAATGACTCCGGAGTCGGAGTCGACTCCGATTCCGGAGTTGACTCCAAATTTTTTGGGAGTCGGAGTCGGCGACTCCGGAGTCTTCCATGTTCATTTGGGAGTCGGAGTCGCTGACTCCGGAGTCGACTCTTCACAGCCGCGGAGTAGACTCCTCGTGTGAAAAAAGATGAGAAAAATAATGGTTGAGATTGAGCAGAGAAACACTACTCACACTACATCTGTTGGTTACGCAATCTTATTTGTGTTTCAGTTTCAACCAAAGCTCGGCGTTTGGGTTTTGGGCTCTTCTCGGGCTGTTTGAAACAGCTCTATTGGCTCTGATCGGGCTATTTGAAAATCCCTGGTTGGGCTCTGCTGGACCTATGCCCGGGCTCTTTAAAAAAATTTTTTGGGTTCTGGCTCTTTTGAAAATTTTCCATGGGCTTTGCTCAAGCGCTTCTGAAATTTTTTTTCGGGAACTGTTCGGGCTCTTTTGGAATATGTAAACGTATCTCGCGCATGTAGAATGCGCACTGCGCATATAAAACGCTCACTGCACAAATACGATGCGTACTGTCCATATACAATGCGAGCTGCGCTAGTTGACTACAGAGTGTAATTCGTACACGAACTTCTACTGCGTATGTATAATGCGTACTCGATATGTAAATATACACTGCATTTGAGTATTTTCCAAAGGTCTCTGCTCTTTTTAAAATTCTCGCTTGGGTCCTGCTCGGGCCCCTTTGAAATTTTGTCTTGGGCTCTCTTCGAGCTCGGATTGTTTTCAAAAATTTTCCATTGGCTTTGCTCGGGCTAGGGCACTTTTCGAAAATCGTGCTTTCAGTCTAAGGTTTCTAACTAAGGATTCCCCCACTACTTCTCACTGCTACATCCCAGTGGTGTTTCTGTTATTCACAAAAAAACCCGAGTGAGCAAGAGCCGGGAGCCGAGACAGCCTCGCTTTGCTTTCAACTGGAGAAACATTTTGTGTAAAATCGAAATTAAAAGTAAACTACAACTCAAATTGTTTGACTCCGGAGTCGACTCTCGAAATATTGTGAGTCGGAGCCAGAGACTCCGGAGTCAACTCTCAAGATTTTTGGAGTCGGAGTCGCTGAGATTGCGCGCCGCCATTTCTTTCGCGTTATAACAAAATACTACTGAAATATTCTATTTATTAACAACCTAGTCTAACAACCTAACGAATCCTAATCCTAACGAATGCATATTGTTTCAAAACTTCAAACACTTCAACAGTTGATCACAAAGAAAAAATTCATTAGAAAAAGTTGGTCACTGATTCTAAGCAACATTTGTAGAAGTCATTTCATTGCTCAAGAAATGAAAAGTCAAGGGACACATAATATGGTTGTGAAATTTTTCCATCTTTTTTTAAATTTTCAAAAATTTTAAAATTTTAACAAGTGATCACAGAGAAAATTTTTTTTAGAAAACCTTGGTCACTGGATCATTCTAACCAACTTTTGTAGAGGTCATTTGGTCGCTCAAGAGGGACACATAACACGGTTTTTTTTGAGCCCCCTTTGGTTCAGTCCAACCGAAATTAGGTTTTGGTAACCTTTTCCAGTCTTAATTGGCGTAAGTCTCGGATGGAAAATTCTTGGTTGCGCCAAACGAGGCGCACGGTTCGTCCAGTAGACTAGGTAATGCTAGGGTATATTGAAAATACGGAATTGTTCATTTCAAACTCAGAATAAAACAACCTTAAATAACTAAAACATTATATATCTATATAATTATATACTATAACGATATACACTAGATAGGTTAGAATTTACTACGAATGCTGAAAGTCTTGGCATGCAGAAAAAAGGAGAGGGAACAGAACCCTCGATCTCATTCTTCTGCTCAATTTCCCTCCAGATATTTGCGCGCCTAAACTACTCTAACTGATGTAACTGTAGCAAAGTCAAAATACCCGATTCTGGACCACATCACTGACCACGAAAATACACGACAAAGCTAGCGCTCGGAAACCATTGTAGCAAGGAACAGAGCAATTCGCTTATAAATTTAAAGGTTTTACTCACGACAATATTGTGGCGCAGCCAGAAATCCGGCACTTCCCTTGTATTCGGGAATTCTGAATTTAGGAATGGTTTATGGTAGAACTTAACGTTATCAAGAATTACCCTGAGCCTGTTCATTTCTCCGTAAGGATGTATGAATGGACTCAGGCAAATTTAGTGTAGATAAGAAATGGGCACTCTTTTTGTGGTGGGAAGCGATACCATAAATAGGGGTAAAGCCTTCACCTCATGGGGGGTTTACATTGAAGTTTTGTCTCTCAGTCGAGGAGGATTGTTATTAGATGCTAGCTTGGTATGCAATTAAGCACCACGCAATGCACCACGCAATGCACCGCTATTCACCAAAAAGGTAGGGACAATAGCTTATTAAGTTAAATAATTAGAGAACTAGCAAGTAGTGAAATTAGGAAATAAATAAGATAATCATCTGACCACGGAGGACAGTGGAGTGAATTTATTATAATTAAGTGAAGTGACTTGCGTATTGATGGAGCGGCGCACTGGAAAGAGAGTGGCGGACAAAATCTCTCCTCGGAAAAATAAGTGTTGCAAGTGACTATTTCATCCTTGGGAGACCGTAGACTCGGTGAGGCTCTATCCTCACCTAGGGTTCAAAGCCCACTGTGGCACCCACCATCATTTAAGTGAGCAACGGATTTCTCGTCAGTCGCCACACTTTACTAAAATTACTCCGGTCTCACTGTTTACACCGGTGCACTGTGGAGCTCTGCGACGCTGCAAGACTCAAGTGACCCCGGGGAACCGGTGCCGGAGAACACATTGGCATTCTCCTTCCTTCCCTTTATAGAAGACACCGTTACCAGAAAACACATCACACTTGGTAGGTAAGACCATCGGTCACTACAGAGCACTATAGAAACTTTAGGAGTAGTCACAGAGTAAGCTCTTGTGGGAAGAGAAGAGTAGTACCTATAGCAAATTAAGCTGCTGTAGGAAGACAAGATTGTTCCTGTTAAAGACTAAGATCCTATAGGGAAAATAGTTACTACAGGAACAGAACTCTTAGTCACAGACCAGGTTCTATAGTAAAGTAACATCCACTCCATAAGTCAGACATAGTCTCGGTGAAACATTACCAAAGAACCAAGAGCACAAGCAACGGACTTGTCCTGAAGATAGAACAGGTCCCTAAAAGTTAGGCACTAGAGTACAAGAGTCTTCAGATAGAAGAGTATCCCGCCCTGTAGGAGGGATAGAATCAGGAGAAACCTACCTGTATGTAGAAAGAGAGAACTCGAGGATTTAGTATCTCCGAGAAAGAAACGCATTCAGATATTGCTAGATTTAGTAAACTTTTTGAAATAAAATTGGTTAAATCTGTTCGATAAATAAAATCATCAAATTATTGGTATTCGAACAACAATGTGTTCTTACGATGTTACAAAATGTGCTAAAAGCTGTAAGAGTGCGACGCAAAATAAATTATGCGTTGACGTTGAGATTATGCGTTATTATGCGAATTAACATTGCGTTAACCGGTTCCGTTTTGCATAAATCGTGAAGATCCTAAGTATCAGCAATTTGCTTCGCTGCGATTATGCAAATGCATAGAAACGGCGTCCTTGCCCATTGGGAATATAAGCAGAAAAAGTTACTCGGTTTAACATTTTGAACAACTTTTATTTTATTAGTTTCATCACTGATGAGAGACCAGAGGTTTGACCTTGACTTGTGACCTCGATGGGTTATTTCAGAAAAAAATATCTAAGAAAAGTTACTCAGTTTAACATTCTGAACAACTACTATTAGTGTTAATTTATCGCTTATAGGTGACCCAGGTTTTGACTTTGACCTGTGACATCGATTGGTCATCACAGAAAAATTCACCAATAAGGAAATATTACTCAACTTGACTTGTTGTACAACTTTTATTTAGGTCGTTTTATCGGTCATATAGAATTTGAAAAAAAAATTTTACTTAGAAAAAAATTTTTGTACTTACCCTTATGGAGAAAAACTTAGAAAAATTTATTGCTGCCCCTTTGGTAGTATCCAACCGTATTAATCAATTGGTGCCTGAGTTATGCTGTGTAAGTTTAGTTATCACTCTCGGCAGTAAAAGTGAAACAGAAACAGATGTTTCCACGTCTAAAGAAGAAGTTTAATGTTTTAGTTGTGGTAAGGAGTTCGGTCAACCTTACCGGTAAGTTTTTTAATCAGTCCGTGAAAATTTACGCACATGCAACGTAAAGTTTAGTTGGTTCTATAATATCACTCACTATCTCATTCATCCGAACTAATCCCTTTAATGACTACCCTTTTCGTTTCCCTAAATCAATACATCAAATCAATGCAACGGTCCGCCGCACCACAATATCCATAGCAGAATCAAAATAATAAATAAAATAAATAAATGTGCTTGTTCGCTGGGCCCATGGCTCAAGGATTGTTGAATGCTCTCCTGATCGCATGCCTAACTAGGAATAAGTCAAATGTTTTGAATAAAGATGACTACCGTTTGACAAATGTTTCTATCTCTACCGGTCATGCGAAGCGTAGTCAATAAAAAAAAGCCAAGATAATTAAACATATTTTGTAACTGATTGGTACTGATGCTGCCGCAGCAAATATACCCCGCCGTGTTATGATTGTATTTCTATTCTCGACCACATAACGGGCGAACTGTATTTCTAGTTTCGTTTAGGGCCCGGAGAGCCCACACCCATCCTTCAGCCATGGGGCGAGCACATACGCCCCAACTCTCCGCGTTGTTAATATTATTTTGTTTGGCATGGGCGGTAGACATTTGGATTTCATCGTCACTAAACCCAAACATTTTTAGCGAACTGCTCTGTTCCTCCCACAATGGTTTCCGAGGGTTAACTTTGTCGTGTATTATTGTGGTCGGGTCGTGTGCTTTCGTGGTCGGGGATGGGGTTCGGAGTAGGGTATTTTGACTTTTTTGATTTGAATTGTTGCTATTATTGTTGAATTACTGGATGTCAATTACTGATTTCTGGATTCAAGCACTGGTCGTCTTTTCTGGAAGTATTTAATATTTAACAATTCTAGCTGTTGAACCACAAAAGGCTTCGTTGTATCCTAGCATCAAGTTTGGAGGAAAATCTCATTGTTTAAAACATTAATTCCAAAATTGTAGACAAAGTTTAATTGCGCAATGCCTATTTTTCGCAATTATTATAACAACATCTAACCTAAAGACTGAGTTATCTAAATCCAATACCAAATTTTCATTAAGCAGTGAAGTTTTGTAACAAAAAAAGGCTCAAACTTGGTTTAGTATTTTGTTTATACAAACTACGAAAATCAAATAAGGTTTGGGTTAGGTTAGTTTTCTTTACAAATACTTCTATCATAAGGTGCATAACTCTAAATTTTTTGTTAAGATGTGTGTTTAAGGTTAGAAAATTTTCACCATGCATAGTAAATTCTGACCTCCAGTGTATATCAGATTAGAGTAGAGGAATTGGTAGAAGCCAGTTAGGCTACAATAAAATTTTCATTTATTATAAATTAAAAAAAGGACTGCGTGAAACTCGACGCACAGATGGGGACTATAGGAGTAGGTCAATGGACACTACTAATTTCACAAGATTGTATTTTAAAATGAGTTGTGAAACCTCTTAAATTCCCTAATACAATGGAATTCTTGAATAGTAGGTAATTTTAGTACATCATAATTTTGTAAACTTTCCCAAGTAATGATATTTTTAGGTGTCGGTGTTTGGCTTTTAAACCCCTCGTCTTTATTTCTATTATGTCAAGTANTTGGTGTTTGGCTTTTAAACCCCTCGTCTTTATTTCTATTATGTCAAGTATTTGTGGTCGATTTTTGGATCTTTTTGTTGGAATCAGTGCTACTCATACTAAATACGGGGCATCTATTTTAGACGATTTTAGATATTTTAGTTTTNAATTCTTGAATAGTAGGTAATTTTAGTACATCATAATTTTGTAAACTTTCCCAAGTAATGATATTTTTAGGTGTCGGTGTTTGGCTTTTAAACCCCTCGTCTTTATTTCTATTATGTCAAGTATTTGTGGTCGATTTTTGGATCGTTTTGTTGGAATCAGTGCTACTCATACTAAATACGGGGCATCTATTTTAGACGATTTTAGATATTTTAGTTTTNGTTTTGTTGGAATCAGTGCTACTCATACTAAATACGGGGCATCTATTTTAGACGATTTTAGATATTTTAGTTTTTATTATTCTTCATTATGCTATATATTATTCTTGATTTCACAAAATCTTGGAATTCAGTGCCAAATAGCGACTAGTAGAAGATGACGAGATGAAGAAATATATAGATACATGGAGCAACGTTTACTTTTAGTGCTTAAAAACAGTAGTGTAACATGTCATGTAGAACCAATTTGCAAAAGCGTTTTCTAATTTTAGCTCTAATTTATTTTTGAGACAAGAATAAGTTTTCNAATTTGCAAAAGCGTTTTCTAATTTTAGCTCTAATTTATTTTTGAGACAAGAATAAGTTTTCTTGATTAAAAATGACTAAGTTAACTAACCATCCCAGTTGGTCTTAAATAATCTCGAACTTATGTAGCTAACTCTGATGCAACTAATCAAAATCATTGCGTCCGGACAGACAGACGGACAGGATGATGTTATAAACCCCTTTGTTTTTTGCTTTGCAAATTATTAAATTAATATTAAATTAATTCAAATCTCAAATCCAAATTTTAGAAATAAGGTTCTAAGCTAATTGCTTCAAATTTAATTTTCCTACATTATCAAAATTTTTCGTGTAAAATTTATTGCCTCACATTACTCCCAATAAACTTGCATTTATGTTCTAGTATTCGTCCTCATTGTTTACACAGTAGATTTTTCTGGGCGCTGCTTGCTTTGAGTTTATTGTTTGTTGGGAAGAGTGATGAAATTTCTAATTAGAGTAGGCGGTATATTTTGTTTCCAGTTGCTATTCGATGTTTCACTGGTAATAGGAACAAGCATCTTTATTTTATACAATACCTTCTATTTCACAAAATAAGACAGAGTTTCGAAGATATAAGTCCAAAACTATGCTTCAATACAGCATGAACCACTTTAATCCGGGCTGTAGAAAGTCGCTTTCATCAAAAAAATTTAAGACAGCAAATAAATAGCGCGAAATACAAAAGTTGGAGGGAATGAAGTTAGCGTGTGTTTGAGAAAACATTCCTCTACAAAAATTAATTATTTAACAAGAGCAGTAGAGAGTTGAGAGAATGAGTGCAATTGAGTATGGTCCCTTTGTATCCACTCCACCACACTTAACAGAGAACCTGTTGACCCCTCTTTAATTTAAACTGACTTTAAATTTTTTTTAAACAAACGCCATTCTGTAATGCTGAAAGATGGGTATTTGAGAGAAATGACCAACTAGAGGAATGGGGTACGATCCCTTGACATCTATTACACCTGACTCAACAGAGAACCTTGCGACCCTTTTCTCTGTCTCTCTGCTTTGCTCCATTGCTTCGCATTAGTGTATCTAATCGGAACAGATATTTTATAGTGATTATAATAAAATTAACTTCACTTCCATTATTTACAGTTGAGTGCAAGATCTTAGGCGCTTCTTCTTCAAATAATTCTTAAATCAAAGCGTGCCATATCTGAGTATACTAACAGCAATGATGCTTGAAGTGTCTCGCAAATGTGGTGGAAGTTTCAAATTTTAATTCTTAAAGTGGGCGGAATTAGAGCAAAAAAAATTAAATTGGGCTGGAGAAAGCGGGTGTAAATCTTTAGACGCACGACAGATTTATTGCTTTGCAGCAGAATAAAGTGGTAGATTCCGAGAGGAAAAGGCGCCTAACACTTACCTGAGCATCCCTTAGCAATAATTGCTTAGAAAATTTCCATCGTAAGTGAAAGTGGCAATTTCTGGAATAACTTTCTCCAATTCAGCTTTCACCAAGGTTCTGAGTTTCTTAATATTTTCATTTTGTTTGCTACCAATATAAGCTGCACAAGATATAGTTCCCACAAGATTTCCAATCGGATTTAAGCCAAAAATGTAAAATGGCAAAGTCATAGTAATTATATTTCGTTTGTAAATCTCTGTGACACTTAAAGCAGAGTACATTATCTACCACGAAAATGTCTTGACCTTAAGCATACTTGAGCAAATAGAAGACCAAATGTATGCAGAAATGTTCCTGGTACACGGTAGGGTTCTACCAATTACTGGGGAGAGCTCACTGACTTACTACATAGCAAGTGAAAATGCACCTAAAAAGGGAGCCGCAAAAATGTCTCTCGAATATTTTTTTTACCTACCTCCATAAGTAGTGTGAATGAGTTAAAATTCATCAATATCATTCAGTTGTATTCCTTACGCAAACTTAAAATGGTTTGCATTGTATCTGCAACACTTACGAAACTAAAAACACACAATTTCCAAGACACATTCGAATGGTGTATCCTTTATGAATTTGTCCACTTTCACTTGGTCTGTAAAGAGCCCGTCAGCTTTCCCCAGTCCTCGGTAGAATCTTATCGTGTACCAGAAATATTTTGCATACATTTGGTCTTGTATTTAGTCAAGTATGCACAAAAGCAAACCATTTCCATGAAAGATAATGGAGGTTGTCTTAAATACCACAGAGGTTTACCAACGAAATATATTTAAGTCGACTAGGCTACCATACGTTTTAGGCTTAAATCCAATTGGGAATTTTGCGGGAATTATATCTCGTGCAGCTTATGTTGGTAGCAAACAATATGAAGATATTAAAGAACTCAAAACCTTGGTGAAAGTTGAATTGGAAAAGTTATCCCAGAAATTGCCACTTTCACAATTTGGTGGAAATTTTCTAAACAATTATTGNAAAGTTGAATTGGAAAAGTTATCCCAGAAATTGCCACTTTCACAATTTGGTGGAAATTTTCTAAACAATTATTGTTAAGGGATGCTCAGGTAAGTGTTAGGCACCTTTTGCCCTCCGAATCTACCACTTTATTCAGCTGCAAAGCAATNCTAAGGGATGCTCAGGTAAGTGTTAGGCACCTTTTGCCCTCCGAATCTACCACTTTATTCAGCTGCAAAGCAATAAATCTGTCGTGCGCCTAAAGATTTGCACCCGCTTTCTCTAGCCCAAATTTAATTTTTTTGCTCTAATTCCGCCCACTTTAAGAATTAAAATTTGAAATTTTCAACACATTTGCGAGACACTTCAAGCATCATTGCTGTTGGTATACTCAGATATGGCACGCTTTAATTTAAGAATTATTTGAAAAAAAAGTCATGCGCCTAAGATCTTGCACTCAACTGTACTAATTGTGTATCGCCTGCTCCAAGCCGTTTTTGGAGAAAGGCGAAGAAGAAGACCCGGATTAAATTGGTTCATGCTGTATTGTGACGATGTAAAAATTAAAGTATTTTAAATAGGAAGACGGCCGCTTTGTGGTTTATAAAAAAACTTTGTTTCATTTCCTATAATTCTATATAGATGGAAAATACTGTGGAATCAGTGATGCATAAAATTTGTTTCTTCAATTCTGTTGTAGTTGCCATTTCTAACAATGTTAAGTTCAAAACAAACTTAGCATAACCATCAGTACTTCACTAAATTAAAATGTGTGTATAATTAAGTACAGTCAATGAATTAAATCAACATAAATTCTCATCATATAAAATAATTATAGCTACATGGAATGTATATTTGAAGAAACNCAATGAATTAAATCAACATAAATTCTCATCATATAAAATAATTATAGCTACATGGAATGTATATTTGAAGAAACGAAGGCATTGTCGCGCACTATTGCTCACTTAAATATTTTGAAAAAACTTTGACAAAGGCTACTATTGGTTCTGTTCTAAGAACGACAAGTGTTTGATGTTTTAACAAATAGAAATACGGGATGACAAATCATTGAGAGGTTTCCTTTCCAATAGGATGGCGACCACTACCGTTGAAAATTTCATCCCTATGATGAAAATTTTAAAATACACTGGAATATTTCCGTATCGCTCAGCATATCAAGAAAAGCAAATGTCACCAAGTCCACAAGGAATACGCAGAGGCAATAAAGTACTTATATTGGATTTGGAATCAAACTGGAAATTTGTGCCACTACAACTTCTTGTGCAAGCTTACATTGTATTTAAAATTACAATAATTAGCTGGCGGTTGGAGAAAACATCTTCGGAGTTGACAACTCAAGAATTGCTAACAAGCATATTTGTCTGCATCGCAACTCTGCTAATAATTGTTCTGAATTTATTAATTTGTAAAACCGCCAAAGATATCGATAAATTCATTAATGGGTGGCATAAACTTGAACAAGCTATTCTGATTCGTGGTAAGTTTATTTATCTAGTATGTAATAAATGATCCAAATGCAGCTTAAATATAATTTTGAAATGAGAAATCAATTATCGTATTTTCTGCTACTTAGAAAAGTGGGGTTATTGTGATATAAACAAATCGAAGAAATCCACAAGTACTATGGATTTGCAGGAGTGTCACAAGAACTACCATGGTTGTGTGTCATATCAGTTATTGACATTATTCTTCTCATAACAAAATACTGTATTATAATATCAAATCTAGATTTTCTTTGGCTTGCGTTTCCGGAAAGCCTGATATACTTACTGAAACTGATAACTGTGGAGCTGAATCAGGGTACATGTCCATTAGACTTAACATTTTACCATGTTGGCATCAATCGAAGGAATCAACCTATCATTGTCTCAGATACCGACCTATGGCATGCTTTGGCCATGTACTATCAGATGCACGAATTGGTTCTCATGTTTAACAGCATGTTCGCAAATATGTTACTGTACCTTAAATCTTATTCCCTTGGCATCTTGTGTGGTATTTTTTATATGTGCGCACG
The DNA here is from genome assembly GCA_002738285.1 of Holacanthella duospinosa. Classification (NCBI taxonomy): domain Eukaryota; kingdom Metazoa; phylum Arthropoda; class Collembola; order Poduromorpha; family Neanuridae; genus Holacanthella; species Holacanthella duospinosa. Next base: position 240,964 of record NIPM01000243.1, on the reverse strand, counting down.
ATATTACGAGTCTATTCCGCAATCCAACGTAGTACTACTACTATTATATACAATATTCACTTTGTACAAATTGAAGCGAATGTTGCTTGCGATGGGCCTTGTTTCTGACCTATCAAATAACTTCAAACATAATTGGTGTAGAATACTGCCACTTGTTATCGGCGTCACATGCAAGCAAAAAGATATTTGTGAAGCGCTACTAAGCTCTTGTCCAAAAGTAAGTTTCAAGTGCGGTGAATATTACTACATTACGCGCAACACAATTTTAGCTTTCATATCGATTACAACTACATATGTTATTGTACTGCTTCAAGTTAAGTGAAGTAGACAAACTTTTAAACGTATTCAAACTGTGAATCAAGTTAATTGGTCTCCACTTTCACTTACGGTGATCCGATATGGTTTGTTAATAATTCTGTCGACCACAATGCGTCGCATAAATTTTCCAAATACTATGCTACAAAACCTGTCGTTTATTATATCTGTTGTTTGACTCCGAATTCATACTTGACACAACCTGCAAGTTAAACGAAGAAAACAACGGTTATGGAAGTGTTTATTTGACTTCTACCGAATTGTTATTCCAATTATTTTTCTAAGTTAGCATATTGTTACAGTTCTATAATATTTATATGCGACGTCAACTGTATGATTATTATTTTTATAAATTATTATTATATAATTTATGGAAATCTTGACTTACCTTAGTCTTTAGTTTATTTTCTTTGTTTTTTTTACTAATTATGAAAATTAGTAAGCTTAGCTTTAGTAGCTTTAGTTTTTTTTACATAATTTCCTTTGTTTTATTATTATAATAGTATAATAATAGTTTTTGTGCACGAGGTACGCTAAGGCTCGAAGGGTATAAAAACCCAGAGTCTGGAGTCCAGAGACTCATTCTGATTTGGACTAAGCTTGAGTAGCTTAGTCTTACCTTGAGTAGGGAAAAGAATCCTCAACAATGGGAGTTAGCAATCTCATTGTTGAGCGAGTATTTGTTTTTACTTTAACGTAAAGTTATTGTTCATTTGTTTTTGATAATTTTTATTAAATAAAGATTAATTTTGTTAATGTATTGTTGTTCCTATTGTCGCATTTATTGAATATGGTTTTGTTTGTTCATTTTTTTTAAACTCAAAGTTAATTGAGTTTATAGTAAATTCAGTCAAGAGGTAACTGTTAGAGTTGTTGGTGGAAAAGCCACAAAAAGTTAAAAGTTTAGTTTTAATTTAATTTTCAATTCAATTAGTTTTTTTATAGTTTAAATCAATTAAAATAATTGATTAGGGAATTAGTGTTATTGGATTCTGGGAATTTCGTCCAACTAAATTCAAGTAAGTTGGTCGATTTAGACCAGAACCTTAACAATATTAACTGATGCTTATTTTGTTTCTCTTTGCCCCACGGATTCCCTTGCAGCTAAATACATTATTTGCTTTTAATTAAAATAGATTAAAATAGATTATTATATTTAGAATAAATTTAGTTATATGTACACTAATTTGACGGTGATAATTAGAGTTCCCCCGAGGCTTCGGGTACTAAATCTTCTGCCGCCGAATCATTGACTTTTACGTGTTTCGGCGTAGGCCGATTCTTTGTTGCTTCGATTCGGCGTTTCGGCCGAAACATTGGTAACTGGCTACACTCCGATAATTTAATCAAATTGTTTTCAGTTACCTTAATTTTATTTGTTCTTGGCGTGAAATTACAACAAATGGACTGAGGTGAGGTAGCAGGGTAACATTAAATCTAATTTTCACATTAATGGCTAGGTGTACCTTGGTCGGTTAGAAAAAATTTAATCATTATATTTTAATTGGAGAAAATTGGAGAACTAACTTTAACCACAGAATAATTGCCGGAGTGATACTTGTCACTTGGAACCACTACAATCCCGCTTCATAGATCGGTCATCGAGAAAATTAAGTTTGGAGTTAGGACTAGTTGGTATTTCAATCGACGGTTACCTAACCGACTATGGTGCACACAGCCATAAGCCTAGAACGACGTTCAATATTCAGAGTCTAATGTGCACCATACTCGGTTAGCGAACCGTCGGTTAAAAAGCCAACAAGTTCCAAATTCAGCCTTAATTATCTCGATGAACGCTCGATCTAGCAGCATCATAGTGATTTCAAATGTCAATTATCCCTCTGCCAATTAATCTGTGGTTAAAGTTAATTTTCTCCAACTAAAATATAACCAATAATTAAATTTTTCTAACCGACAATAATGCACCCAGCCATATGAGAGGCAGATTTTTATTTAGTACCGCCAGCGTTTTCCCGTCATCTGATCTATTGCTAGTTTTTTCAGACGTTCCCTGTCGTTCAATAAAAATGGTGTTATCTAGCATGCTCATACTGTGTTCCCACTTGTTATACAGTGCGTTCAAATAAGAAGGCGAAATTTTTGAAAAATGATTTTGCAGAAAATAAAAAATTGAGTATATGTCAAAATTTCACATACATTATGAACTGCTCAAGTTCCTGAAAATCGTTTCTACCAAAGTTTTGCTAACTCTTCTTAAATCATAAAGTGTCACAAGACTCTAATTTGTGAGATTTTTAAAAACGTTAGTGCCGAATTTTCGCCTTCTTACTCGAACACACTGTATAACAAGTAGTAAAAAATGAGGGAATAGTTTAGTAATGACTCCATAGTTCAGTAGTGAGTTTATCGTAATTAAGTTAAATTAAAATACGAAATCAAAAGTTGCTTTCCGAAACAAAAAAAAATAATGAAATAATAATTTTACGGCAGTTTTATTCTTAAAAAAAATAACGAAGCCCTGACGACAGTTATATTCTTGGCAAGCCGATTCGATAGATACGTCACACGCACGATTCGGCCGAAGCTTCGGCCAAAGATTCGACCTCGTCGAAACGGGTTACCCCTTTGTTTATGTTTCGGCCGAAACGGAATTTTACCTGTTAAGGGGTAATTCTAAAAAGGCGTTCCTAGTAATAATAGGCATAATTCTACTTCAAGGTACAGTCAAGTGAGGTAAATTTGGTCGGATTCTGTGACTTTACCAAAGTATTATAATTTCACGACAAGTATCTTCAAAACGGACACAGCAAAATCTCACAATTTCTGGAAAGTCATAGCATATGTCGTGTCAGAATTATTTAACAAAAATTATTAAAATGTTGTTTTAGGTGATAAGGTACACTTTGGGCACACGAATTATTTTTAGAAAATTGCAAATATTTTAAAAGTATAAGACTTAATTTTCATCCATAGACTGAGAACGATCCCCTGACCAATGTTTAAATGAGAAACGAATCTGTAAAGATTGACCTGTGAGCTCCAGTAGTCATGAAAGCTAACCCAAGCAAGAGAGTGGAAACATGTGAATTGTTAGAAACTAACTAAGATTGTCCTCTGAAGTAATGTTTATATTGGACAAATGCCAATAAAAGTTAACCTGTGACAACATCAAAGTTAACTGTAACAGCAGAGTAAAATTTGACGATCTAATTAAAAGTTTACACCACTCTCAGATTGCCTTAGTGCATATTGTTCAAATGAGGAATTGACTTGTAACCTGCAGATGTCACCAAAGGAAACACAGGAGCAAAGGTAGATTTGATNAGTAAAATTTGACGATCTAATTAAAAGTTTACACCACTCTCAGATTGCCTTAGTGCATATTGTTCAAATGAGGAAATTGACTTGTAACCTGCAGATGTCACCAAAGGAAACACAGGAGCAAAGGTAGATTTGATCGATTTCGTTAAAATTTGACAAAACTTAGGTTGCCGCGCCGAATATTGTTCAAATGGGACCCAAACCTGTGGCCACCGGAGGTCACCAAAATTAACCCTTAAAGCAGAGCGGATATTTGATCGATCTCGCTGAAATTCTACAAACACATAACCGTCCTCATCATTCTTCAAATGTGATATTTGACTATGAAAATTGACATACCACGTCCAGAGGTCAGAAATCATTACATCTAACTGAAATTCTGCAAACGAATTCGGAATTACTTCTTCAGTAATGTTTAGTTCCGACAAGGATAAACAAATTGGTTTCCAACTTCTTGAGTACACAAAATTTAACATCAAGAGGATATGTGAATTTAATTGATGTCGCTAAACATTTCACACAATGTCCACTCTGGTTATGTCTGAAGATGACAACATTAACCAATCTGAAGCAAACAGGTAACTCTCTTTAGTCATTTCTTATTCAATTTTTAGTCAAAATGTCATTCTAGGTTTGTCTGCAAGATTTGAGCGAGATCTCACTTTTCTCTTCATGGAGAATTTTGCGACCTCCAGAGGTTAAATATCTATTATTTTTTGCGTCGTATTTAAACATTGTTTGTTAGATCATTCCGAGAATGTATTCAATTTTTTCAGCGAAATAGGTGATAACATTATTTATCCTAATGTTAAATTTCTATTAAATAAACTCTGAAAGTCAAAACTATGTCTACAACATTGTATCCAATTTAAAGATTGCTGAAGGGGTTAATCTTAGTCGCTATATTAAATATTAGCAGGGTCAATTGCAACCATCTATTGCTTTAATATTAAATTTTGTGACTTCTTTAGGTCACAGGACAATTGCATAGATTTCTGTCTGGTTTAAACATTGTTCTAGGATTGATTTCAAATATGGGTGGTCGGACGTATTGCTCCTAATGTTAATTTCAAACGAGTGCACAGTTATGAAGTAAGAAATCAGAATGCGGAATAAAGACTAGTGCAAAAACTGTGTTTGAAAAACTTTAAATTTTAATACGAGTTATTAGTGGGAGTAATGAAAGAAAGTAATGTTTAAAAACAGATATTTACAAAACGTAAACTTTATATTCGAGGATGGGATCTTTAAGCTAATTTCGCAAATTAAAAATTTAAATTCAATAAACGAAATCAAAGGTAGAGCCTCATCGCCTAGACTGAACAACAAAGAAGTTTTGGAGTTGGTTGAACTTGAAGAAAATTGAGATGTCTTCATTAGTAAAATTGTAAATAAGCTATGTAATTGGGATAACTTATTAAGCCATTGTATGAATTGAATTAGTGATCTGTAGTCAATAAAGCAATTCTAATGGCAATTTTAGATAACCACTGTATTGACTAAGAATGGTGCATTCTGAATCATTTCTGCGCCAAACGGGTTAATTCAGAAGCTAAATCCGAGTTTAAACTAAGAGATTCTCTATAACCGAAAAATTTTAATGCCGAGTTGGAATTCTGACCGACTACAAACGAGTCATTATGATAGGAACAAGAAAGTCGGTACTACTTTGTTTCGGAATCCAAAGAGCAAAAATAGACTGTTTCGTTGTATTCAGTAAACAGCAACACCAAATCTTTAGTGGTAAAAAAAATTTCTTTCTGCAAATTTCAATCTAATGTGGAAATTAGGTTGAAATTCTCATTAATTTTATTTGTGTGTAATTGCAATTTTTGATATTCTTGATATTTACAGTAAAAAAAAAGTTCCAAAATAGCATAAAAATATTTTTCAAACTAAGTCTTAAGTTTATGTTCAAAAAAGTACAAGTTCGGAAATTTTTTTCTTTAACTGGCTAGTCTCTATGTAATTTGAATAGATCCAGAAGCTCAGTTTTCTAACTTTCCCCCTTTGTTAAAACTTTTCAAGCACTATAGTCTGATGATAAGCAAAGATTTAATGAAATTTAATCAAAAGAAATTTGGTTTTCGATATATTATCAATTTTGATTCTATTGGATTGGTTCAAAAATAATGATTTGCCATTTTTGTTTGAAAAATAGTCAGCCAAAATTAAACTTCCTTGTCATTTCTCCAATCAAATCCTGTCAGCATGAGCATTAGATTGTTAAAACCCATCGGACACAAAATTTGTGTGAAGTTTTTCAGAATGTGTAATACAGAATGGTTTGGAGAAGTCGAAGAAAAAGACAAAATTATTACCGAAAACCTGCAGAATCGCATCATGAATTTGTTTTTCAGAAACTGCAAGAACTTCAGTCAGCAGTTCATAGTGTTTGGGGCTTTGACAAGCCCCAAACATTGAATGATTTCACTCATCAGAGATCTACAAAAATTTAAAATATTCAAAAGTATATTCATAAAATTAGCTCAGCTTCTTTGTTTTTGTTAGCTTTTGTACCATTGTGTCCCAACTACACAATGAAAATCGGGAATTATGTGCTTTCCCATACTAAATCAAAACAATGCATCATATGAAACATATGATGATTGTCTCTTAGTTTGACATTGCTACTAATTTCAAATTATTTTTTACAAGTCATGCTTACCTCTTGTTTCACCGCCCAATTGTGTCTTATTCAAGTACTTCATACTTAAATTATTCCATTGTTTCATTGATGAATTGTTAAATTCTTTTGTGTAAATATTGTTCCAATGAAGCACAAATTCCTTTTAATAAAATCTAAAATCTATGTTTTTTGTATAGCATTACTGGACCTAAACGGCATTCAAATTTTGTGGCAACGGGATTATTATTATCCAACCTCATCAATTCTTTGCACGTGACTCAGTTTTTCATTGTTGAACTTGAGCTCCAAAACTTTAGAAACTTATGTTATTGACGTGCCCGCAAATCCTTCTGCACATGTTACAAGGGATGTAATAGTAATAACTTGATACTTTCATCTTGATACTTGATACTTGATACTTGCATACTTGCATTATATGATGCAGTAGCGTGCAAAATGCTATTTTTAGACAAGCTCTGCTACTTACACCAAATTTGTTGCTGCTCCAATGCCCATAAATTCACCGAAGTGAATTGCGTTTATCTGATGCTTTCTTCAGTCACACAAACCCACGTAGAAACAAAATTTTATCTGCACTTGGCTCAATTGCTCTGAGCTACACATATGATCTCTACACTTTGGACCATTTCACATTTCTCCTCAGCGCAAAATATCCGTGTGTTTTCTTAATAATTATAACCTATAAAGGCTAGTAATAGAAAATTGCCTATTTCCTCTAATCAAACATTGAAGTTAGCTTATCCCAGAATTGTACTAATCACTTATACTCTAACTCTATTTTGATGTTATGCATATCAATAGAACCAAACTATCCATTTATTCTAAGATAAGAGACATTGATATTTGCGTTTCACTTTTGCAAGAATTTTAATATTATTCTAAGCATATTTTTTTATCTTTCAACTGCGCTACTATTTGATGCTATTGTTAGGTATGTAGAGCCTCCTCACTGTTGTATTTGTTTTGTGAAAGCATCCAAGTTTTCTCATGATTCCGCAATGTGCATCCGTATGTTTCTCTATATATTCCAAAGTCAATACATTTTGGGATAGCTTTTGTCAAAATCTTTCCTAAGATGTATAATATTTCTCTTTGTTGCAATTGTTAGCTTCTGGTCAACTATAGAAGATCAAAGTACTAATGCCCAAGTTGGGACATACACATTATTGTTCAACCTGTCTTGAACTATCCACTGGTTCACAAATTCATAAGAGTACTGGGAGCTACTTTTGTTCCATGTTCTTGGCCGGAAAAAACAGTACTCGTAAGAGTACTGTTACTCGTAACTTAAAACAAAACTTTTTCAGTAGAAAGTCTTAACAGTTTTAGGAAGACCAATGTTAAGTAGTCTTTGACGCCAATTAAAAGTTTCTACATCACTACATTAGAATTAATATTTTTTGAAAATTGAAATTTTTTGATATCTTTTGAAACGATAGTTCTTAGAGTTTAACATCAAGTACTACTTCCCAATGGTCTTTCTCAATCCGATATAAGTATTCCCAGAAAATTTGTTTATCCAAGATAATCTCTACAAAACCTAAAGTTCCTAGCCAAGAGCAGCGACCAAGAAGTAGCTTACAAGGATATGTTTTTTTCCAAACCTCTTGACTTGCTGGTTGTTGCAAAGCAAGGTTGGTAATATTAACGTATCATTCATTTATTTTGTTTATAATTTTATTGACCATTCCTATTATTATTGTGTTAATGCCAATTAATAACAAATTTTTTTCGTAAAACTGAACTTTCAGCGTTATCCTGTACGACAAATCCTACCCCGGTAACTACCCAAACCCATGAATTTTGAACAACAGCATATTACCCAAAGTCCCATGATAAGGTACACATTCTCAAAATTATTCGATTATTTATAATAAAATTTAACAATTCTCCAGATGACAATTTGAACTACTAATACCAATCACTCTTAATACGCTATTCCAGTATCCTTAAATTGGAACAGAATATCTCTCTATTGCAAATCTTTTTATTGTTCAAGGTTGTTACACATACAAATTTTGCGAAACTTGCAAAAGAATTATTAATTTTTGTTCCTAAAAGCAGTGCAACTCATTTACTTAAAATTAGCAGTTTGTTGTTTTAGCAACATCACAACGATTTGATAACCGCGTAATTTTGTCATGGTTTAATTGGTTCTCAAGTTTTAGCGAAGTATTTGTTTTAAAATTTTTATATTTCGTTGAATTTAGTAATTTCAATCAAATACGAGTACCCTAAAACCTCACGGATAGGCCGCGGCTTATACACTGAATTGGAAAGGGTTATAGTCAGATACCAAATTTATTGTAAATAATTGGACTGGCGTGACAGACAGACAGAACAGCTATTTCATTAATCTCTAGCAGCTACGCTGTACCTGGTTAAAAATGAGTAGAAACCAAATACGCGAAAAAATCAACTTGACCGCGTACTGGAGTTCACACGGTTCCCAGGGTAATATTTTGAATTTTGTACAAATCCTAAATTTTTATTTGTTCCCTTTCAAAATGATGTGTATTTTTAAAAGATTAAAATTTTACATGTATTGCAGTTGATATCTTTGCGGAATTGGATTATAGGGGAGGGTGGGTATAGTTTAGTCAAGTCCTAGTTGAGTCAGTGGCTGTTAAAAACAGAAAGAGATCACCAGAAATCACCAAATTTATTTCTGATATAGGCTTGAATGATCTGATGGATTTGCAAAAAAAATTTGAATTAAGTCTACAAAATTTTTATTAAAAATTATGTAAATTTTTTGTGCATAAAACTATACTTTTTTCTCCTAACTTCTTATCTCGAATTTTTTGACAAGTAAATGTGAATTTTTGTTAACAAAATTTTATTGATAAATAAGTATCATTGGAATGATTTATAGCAAAGAATAGCCGATTACATGTAATAACTTAAGAGTGAGAATTGTTTTACTGAAAAAAGTGAGACTGGGTATAGTTTAGTCAATTTGTGTGAGGATAGTTTAGTCAGTGGATATCCATGCTAAAGTGTGGGAGACGTAAATTGCTTTGTGCCTTACTATGCAATTCATTATTATTTACATCTCCCGTGAACAAAAGATTCAAATCAGCATCCAGTCTTCCTGGCAAGCGCCGAAAAGTTGGAAGGACACTAAAATTTGAAGTCTTTTAATTACGATCACTTCAAAAATTACTTTGATGTTTAATTTACTGCTAATTATTGAAATGTGTTGGATGACTATACTATACCCATTGGGTGACTAAACTTACCCTATTCTGAGGTTAGTTTAGTCAAAAATTTAGTTTACTTTAAGCTTAAATATCAATTAGGACTTTAATATAAAAAAATTTTGGTTCAGATTTTCTTAGTCCCAAGTAGTGGTAGCAACTTCTGAATAAAAAATTTTCGCTTGAAGAGTTGCAATTTCGGTGCAAAAAAATTACATGTAAATTTTGACTAAACTATACTCACCCTCCCCTACTAATTATTGCTAAAAGAAATCCAACCTCTTTGTCGACATCGCGACATCTTTTCGCTTTAGAAGCTCCCTACCAAATTTTCCTGACTATATGCATGAGTACTCTCTTCCATACAATTATTTGCATGTCAATGTTTTCTTTAGCTTTTGTCTCAGTTCTGTAAAATAAATTATATTGTACCATTGTCTCACTACACAATAAAGATAAAAAACTAAATCCTTCCTAATACAAAATCAAAACAATGCACAATGTGAAAATTATGACTGCCTCATAGTTCGCGGTTGCTACTAATTTCAAAGTAATCCGCTTGACATTCATACTGACCTCCGTAGTTACCCGTCTAATTATGTCTTGTATAAGTGCTTCATTGTTAAATTGTTTTATTGCTTTATTTATGAATTGTTGTATCTTTGAATTTAAATTTTGTTGTAATGAATGGCAAAAATTTTCAATAAATGTACAAACTTTTTTTTCGTTGGATAGCACTCTTACATCTGATCAGACTCATTGAGCATTCAATCTTTGTGGCAAGGCAATTTGTGGTATCTAACCTCTTCATTTCTTTGCAGGTGACTTAGTTTTTCATTGTTGAACTTGAGCTCCAAAACATTCAGAGCTGATTCAGAGTTACACATTTGTTCTTTAGATTTGAAACCATTTCACGTTTGTCCGCAGCGCATAAGAACGTTGTATTTGCTTATAATTACAATCTATGAAGGCTTGTGATAGGCAATCATTTACTGTCTTTAAATATTTACTGTAAAATCCCGCATCTAGGCGTGTTATGCCTATAGTAGGCCAGGGCGTATAATCTAATAATTTTATTTTTGTCAGCTCTGGCAGAGTAGCAAATTTATAAAATTGTAGTCCTAAAATTTTTAATCCAACCCAACACTTAAAATCGCAACGGTCGAACTCATCTTGAATCAATTCATCATCAGAGTAATCTTCAATTATGTCCATTAAATCTTGTGACGATGATTCTTTGTTATGGTTAACTTTCAGGATTAAGTATGAAAAAATAATTTATATTCCAGTGTGACGACTCACACAGTTGGAATCTCAATCCGCCTTGGCCTCTAGGTTTGCGCTTTCGGTAAGCTAAGTTTTAGCGATAAAAGTTTGAGCATTATGCGCCAGCGCGCGTTATCAACGTGATTTCATGGTAGTGGTGTTTCTTCTTTTGACTTCAATTATGACAAGGATGTACAGATCGCAAATAATCTAACCATATTTTGTTATATGACCACTGTCTAAGGCAAACTGCAAATAAACATTGGTATGTGTGTCTTAAATTTGCATGATTTATAATGCTCTTTTAATTATATTTCTTTAATTAAAGTTCCCTCATTGTTACCTTTATTTTCTCAACGTTTTTGAAACAATCCTCAGTTTTCAGATCATTTCTCAATGTGTATTCACCAACGCCAACAATCTGTCCCAATACCTGTGGTAAAAAGCTTTCGAATGATGCCTTGAATACTTTTTGTTGAAGTAAAATTCTTAAGATCGTGGCCAAGAGCAGGAACAAATAGTCTTAAGAACATGACGACCAGATTATTTAACAAATGTTGAGCATAACTTTTCTAGTTATTTGCAAGCTAATGTTGGATCTGTTTTAATTTAATCCATGTATAGCTTGTGTCGCCTTTTAATACCTAATTTGGACAAAGCTTAAAAAAAAATTTCCTAGAATTTTTTTCTCTTTACTAAACTTTTTTCAACTGTTCAACTGTTTTCCACATCTTCTTGAGTTCAAGGTCAAATATTGGAAATTTTGTAATACTTGCAGGAAAATTAAGTTCAAGTTGCTGAAAAGATTTATTTGGAATTACCCAAATTTTTCAAGTAACAAGATGCAGAAAGCACTGTTGTTTATTTTTGTCATCATGTTTGCTTCTTCGATCTTCTTAGCTGCAGTACATGTAGGTGGAACTTATTTTTCTCTTTTTGTTCACCAATAATGTATTGGAAAAATTTTATGTAGATTTTTTTGCATTTTGTACATTTAGGCAGGATGTATTCCACATGATGGAGTTTGTAAATCTCAAGGGGATTGTTGCAGCAACTTGTACTGTCACAGGGAGAAACCAACTTGGGCGGAAGGAAGATGTTACTACGTCAATCGTTAATATCGAATTATCACTGACATATTCCATTGCAGATATATATTTTTCTTCAAAAGCACACAAGGAATTCTTACCTAAATTATCAAATTATGTGAAATATTTTCGAAATAAACTTAAATTTATCTCTGCTGCAAACCAAAGTACTCAGAATTACTCTATTTCTTCAATGCTACACCAAATTTTTGTAAAGATTGATGACACAAAAAAACAAGTATTTTGTAGCGCGGCGGACCGTTGCATTGATTTGAAGAATTAATTTAGGGAAACGAAAAGGGTAATAATTGGTTCGGATGATTGAGATAGGGAATGATAGCGATTTGGACTTGGATACATAGGGAGTACCTACAGTATTGTGTTGTTCTTATGTGACGGGAATGGGAATGACTCCTTAGAGTTGGATTCCTAGAGTATTGGGTTATCTTCTCTAGAGACTCTTCGTGTTCTCTAACTAAAGAGTCGTCTATACTCTACTGGTTTCGGATGAGCCTGGAGTGAAATGGATGGGATTGGGTTGAATTAGGTCTGGGCTGAGTAATCCAACTCTGTTATTGTCTACTGTTTCCTGCGCTTAAAGGCTTTTATAGGAACTGGTGTTACAGGAGCCTGGTTCTTTTCTTCTATCTACAGGACTGTTTCTCCTGACTCTATCGCTCCTACAGGGCGGGATACTCTTCTACCTATATACTCATGTACTCTAGCGCCTAACTTTTAGGGGTCTCTCTTCTATCTTCGGGACAAGTCTGTTACTTGTGTTCTTGGGTAATGACTCACAGAGACTATACCTGGCTTAGGGAGTGGATGTTACATTACTATAGGGCCTGGTCTGTGACCAAGAGTTCTGTTCCTGTAGTAACTATCTTCCCTATAAGATCTTGGTCTCCGACAGGAACACTGTTCTCTTCCTACAGGAGCTTACCTTCTTATAGAGACTACTCTTTTTTCCTACAGGAGCTTACTCTCCCACTACTACTCTATTCCTAAAGTTTCTATAGTACTCTGACTAGAGACCGATGATCTTACTTACCAAGTGTGATGAGTTTTCTGGTAACGGTGTCTCCTATAAAGAAAAGGATGGGGAATACCAAGGTGTTCTTCGGCACCGGATCCTCGGAGTCACCGTAGTCTGGTAGAGTCGCAGAGCTCCCCAGTGACACCAGCGTAAACGGTAGGACCAGAGTAATCCTAGTGAAGTGCTGTAACTAACGAGAAGTACGATGCTCGCTAAAAAGATGGGTGCCACGCGGAGCTTTTGACCCTAGGTGAGGATGGAGCCTCACCGAGTCTACGGTCTCTCAAGGATGAAATAGTCACTTACAACAATTACTTTTCCGGGGAGGGATTTTGTCCGTCACTCTCTCCTCTTCCAGTGGACCGCTCCGACAATAGCCAAGTCAATTTACTTTACTTTACTACTCACTCCACTATCTTCCATGGTCAGATGGATGACTTATTTATTAGCCAATTTCATTACTTCCTAATTCTCTAATTATTTAGCTTAATCAGCTATTGTCCCTGCTTTTTTGGTAAATAGCTGTGCATTGCGTAGTGCTCAATTCCTTACCAAGCTAACGCCTAATAACAGTCCTCGACTGAGAGATAAAACCTCAATGGAACCCCCACCCCTTTCTCGAGGTGAAGGCTTTACCTCTATTTATGGTATCGCTTCCTACCACAAAAGGAGTGCCCATTTCCTATCTCCACTAAATTCGCCTGAGTCCATTCATACATCCTTACGGAAAAATGAAGAGGCTCAGGAGAATTCTTGCTAACTTTAAGCTGTATCATAAACCATTCCTAAATTCAGAATTCCCGAGTACTAGTGAAGTGCTAGATTTCTGGCTGCGCCACAATATGATCATGTTAGATGGACAATACTAATTAAGTAACCTGTTTATTACCTAATTATTAACACACATGGTATCATAAACTAGAAAGTAACGTTTATAGCCTTGGTAAGCTGTGTTTTTATGTTTACCATACTGACACAAAATGGTTAAAAAAATGTGAAAAATATTTTCATGTCTATACATTGTGACATGTCGATTTTAAAACATTTCCAAATTTCAAAACTTACTTTTCAATTGGAAAATTCAAAACTTAAATAGAACATTAATAGAACAATTTTTTTCAAAACTTGTTGATATCAGCATTCTGGACTAAAGTATCGCATGACTCACATTATCGCCTGAGTCAGAGTCATTGACTCACTGAGTCGACTCTCTGACTCTTTGTATTTATTGAGTCAGAGTCAGAGTCAGAGTCAGAGTCAAAGGTTAAATTTTTTGGGAGTCGACTCACCCTTTTGGGTTTTTAGCTTGTGAGTCAGAGTCAATGACTCATGAGTCAAAGAGTCGACTCTAGTCAAATGACAATTTTTTTTACATATGCAATAATTACACAGGTATTGAGTTTATTATTAACCCCGACAACTGTAAAATGCTGTAACTACACCTTTAAGATTCACTGGATTAGTTGATTGAAATCCGCATTCCGTTTCTGCATCAGGAAGTTCGTCAAGTATAATTATTTCTTGAATATCCATCCTTTCATTTCGTAAGAATTGGAAAAATCACAAAGTCGATGTAAAAAAAAGTGCAAACTTGTAGCAGAGAAAATCACAAACGACAAATTAATGAATTAATACGTGTTATACTAATGTCTGATGCAATTTCATGAGACGGAATAGAATGTTCTAGGCATGGGTTTTAAAGAGTTGACTCTTTTCCTGAAGAGTCGACTCAGAGTTAGACTTCAATATTAAAGAGTCAAAGAGTCAACGACTTTCCGAGTCGACTATCCGACTTTTTGGTTTTAGTGAGTCAGTCGGAGTCAGAGTCAAACTCAAAAGTATTGTGAGTCGACTCTGACTCATAAGACGACTCATGAGTCAAGAGTCGATTCCTGAGTCAGAGTCATGCGATACTCTATTCTGGTCAAAAATTATCTGCGTATCATTCTTTACATTTGTCTTTGCCTTAGTTTTGTAAAATGACAAATTATTATACCATTGTTTCTCAACTACATAATGTAAATGAACCAGCGAGTAATAATTTAAATTAATACAGTGGTCAAAATATCATTAGCCGAGTGGATCTTTTTTAGGATAATTACTGAAGTATTAAATCTGTCAAGGTGAAATTAACGTCAGAGGTGCATAATAAGGTGAGAAATAAAATATCAAATCCCAGGCATCTGGGACAATCCGTATCCAAAATATGCAAGAGAAAGTAAAAATGAAAGTGGAGAAAGCGCAAAATATTAATAGCCGAGTTGCTTTAATTTACTTAAAACGCTGGATTTAAACAACGTATCGTACCAGTTTTTTACTTAATAATTAATACATCGTTCTTTAGCCGAATTAGCTTAGAAAACTTGATTTGGTAGCGATAAAGACAATGATTGAAGCAATGACTCTAGGATTCTCTCCCAGTTTGCTTTCTCCGCCGTTTTAAGCTCTTCCAATGAATTATATTGTTTTCTATTTGAATACATCTGTCTAGCCATGACTCCCTAACCGTTCTCTATTGAGTTCAGGTCCCGAGAACATGCTGGCCAAATCATAAGTGGGATATTAATGTGTTGGAGAAAGTTCTTAGTACAGTTGAAAGTGAAAAATCTTGCGCCGTCTTGCAAATAGATCTCATTATCTTGTCCTATATCCTTGTCCTTGTCAAAATAAAGCAACAGAAGTTTCCTCAGGTATCCCTGATACTTATTTGAGGCCAGTCGCGGTGTTGCGACACGGTGCGGTGCTTTTCATGAAAGCTAAATGCACCCAAAGCATGAACAATCCGCCGCCGGGATGCTGAATAGAAAAAATATGTTCAATCTTCCCTAAATCGTGCCAGTATGCTGAAAATCCATTGTAGCAACCTAAATTCCACATTTTTCATCTTTCCAGATCATATTTTTCCATATTATCTACACGGGATATGCTTTCTCTTTCCCAGTCCAGGTTTTCCGTTTGTTTATGGAGTTCAGGGGTGGTTTCTTAAGACTTTTTCTGCACTTTAAGATTTCCGATGAATTGAAAACGTTTCATATTGGCTGTGGCCTGTCTTTGAGATCCAAGTCGTACTTGATTTGGGCAGTTGTAATCGAATTATCGTTAGCTTCTCTCAGAATTCGACGTTCCTCTGAATTTGTGGGCTACGGATTTGGTGCGCACTTTCTCTTCTTCGCGGTATTTACCATATGTTTAAAGCAATTTTGTACTGATTGCTTAGATTTAACAATAACTTAATGGATTTTGACATTTGAAAATTGATTCGGGGCCATATTACTTATTTGATCCTTTTGGAATTCGGAGTGCTTTCCCCCGACTGATTCTGGTTAAATTTTTAACCAATTAATACAGTTACAACGCCAATAAAGATGTATTTACATAGCTATATTCTAACTTAGTAGTTAACTTACCAGTTTGGTAAAATTTATCGACTTAGTGATTAGTAATTCCAAATTTTCACCACCTCGGCTATTAATATTTTGCGCTTTCACTTGCCAATTTTTTATGTTCGCGCAAAAATCTCATAATCTACTCAGCCAAAAAATTGAATTTTTGATATGTTATTTCTCATAATATTTGCCAAAACTCATGTTAATTTCATATTGATAGATTGCATACTTCAATAATTATCCCAAAAAAGATCCACTCGGCTAATGATATTTTGACCACTGTAATAATAATTCAAATTAAAACATTGCACAATACGAAACTCCTGATTACCTCTCAGTTTGGAGTTACTTACTAATTTAAAGATATTCATTTGCAAGACAAGTTTGCCCAAGGTTGCTATGAGGAATAATCCAAAAGTCGTCTAAGAGGTTAACCCATAACTATTATTTTTAGGAAAATTATCAATTCTAAAAAAATAACAAACCTTCGCTTCTGTAAACAAATTTAATTGTTTTTTATTTTCGAATTTTAAATTATTAAGTTTCAAAAATATAATAGAAAAATGCCGACCTGCATTATTAAATCTTGTCGGAATAATTTTTAGTGTTAATAAAAATACACTAATAAAAATTTAATCAGTAAAATTAATATTGAAATTTAACAATTATGTCATAGTAACATAAGTTTGAAATTATACTGGCTGACAAAGCGTCAGCCAGGAAAAAAAAGAAAAAAAAAATAATAATAGTTATGGGCTAACCTCTTAGAGAACTTTTGGATTTTATTCCTCATAGCAACCGTGGGTTTGCCTATATGATTTCTTCTCCCTAATTATGCCTAAATCAAATGTTTTCATTGATAAAATTTTCAATTGAAGAGCTCAGTGGAAAAAATGCACTTGTTAATTTTGAGTTTTCAAAATTCCTGGTTTCCATGGGAGATCAGTTCGACCTGGTTATAAGATATAAAGTTTGTGTTGCTCTAATACTCGAATAATAATACTTCTTTGACTAACATTTGAGGAGCATTAATTTCAATCCAATTATACGAAATCGCACTAAAAGCATTTCGAATTTATCTTCAAATAAGGATTTGATTTGGAAACCCGATGAAAGTTTTTTTTGCTTCTTTTTGAAAAGTAATATCGACGTATCGGCATAGATTTAAAGTATGTTATGTGCAAATTTTTTTCGATGATTAGTGGAGAAAGTTTCTTCCACTTCGTTGCAAAGTATTTGCCAAAACGTTATTATCTAAGTGGTTATTTTCAGGTTTTATATTTGGGTAAAAAATTAAAAAATTTAAAGTTTTCTTTTTTTAATGTACAGAGCACTCAATAAATACCCGGCAAAAAAAGATGCTTCTTCAATATTGCTACTACTTTTTGCTACTATTGCTAATACTCTTTGGTATTATTGCTACTTTTCCCTTCATTTGTCGGGGTATATTGATGCAGACTCAGTTAAATGCCATGTTCTAAATCTTATTTTCTAATTAGCAAGAGTTAATTTTGCAGAGAAGTTTACTTACAACAGAGTTTCAAAAAAATATAGCGTCCCAAAGTTTAAGATTGTTTCATACTTTCGAATATGAAAAATAAAATAAAAAATTACACCAAAACTATTATTTTCAGAAATTCCAAAGAATGCATGTATATATAATTCTCATTTTAATTTTCAGCTCAACCTTGAACGCGATACTTAGCTGCTAACTTATATTTTTGTTGTTTGAAATTTTCATTTTTGTACTTAAGTACTTATATATAAACTCAAGGTTCCTTGACAACAGCAACAACGGCCGTTTGTTTCTTAGAGTCAAGAAACCTTGTATAAAGGTATAAAAAATATAGGAAAAAAAAAATTTTAGTTGAAACCAGTTGGATATTTTTCAAGAACTAGTTAGTTAGAGACATTTATATTATTCAACTTTCTGGTGCAACGGTAGGAACACTTATAGCCATGTTTTACTGATCTCCCCTGGAAACCAGATATTGTGTAAAATCAAAATCAACAAGTGCATTTCTTGCACTGAGCTCTTCAATTGAGGCAGTCCGCCCAAGAGGGGCCTATCTCAGAGTAAACAAACGACTTTTTCTCTTAGTTACGAATTTTTGACAAAATTTACCAAATATCGGAAATTTTAATACTAAAAACCAAGTTTGCAAAGTTAGTTAAGATTTTATTTTATTATTACTACTTTTTCTCAAATTAAGAAGCATAATTTGTGTAGCGGAACTTAAATTAGAGTATTACTGCAGTACAGTGGTTATCATTGCGTATCATTTTTTCATTCCCTGAACCCAAGGATATGAGGAAACAAGATAAGAGCGGGCGCCTGCCAAATTCAAATTGTATTGCTTTAAAATCAACTGACACAACTGTCCTGTCACTGCTTTTGTTTTTGATTTCTAATCGATTAGTTTACACAAATTTGTTAGTTTTTGTAGATATTTTAATCATTCAGTGTAAAATTATGGAGTTTCCCTTAAAACTAAAGTTCAAATTACCTACAGAAATTAAACACACAGAAGAAAAGGTCGATCAATCCAACTCAGCACAAGCATCGCATATTGAAAAGACGAAGAGATTCTGGACACGGATGGACTGAAGCACCGGGAACAGAAGCAGAAATAGTACATCCGGAGATAAATGCACCACAAGATGTAAGCACTGATTAAACGATAATACATTCTGTTATGTATAATTTTACGTTCTAAATAGCTATCCGGAGATTACCATGTGGAAATTTCGCATGCATAACCACACTTGTAATTTAGACCAGTCAAAATCGAAATCACCTTTCCATTTGAAAGCGAAATCGAAATCGAAATTCAATTCTCCGTACAAACCGAATCTGAAATCGAAATCGTAATCTAATTCTCCGTAAAATTCGAAATCGAAATCAAAAGCGATATACAACACTAGCCATTCGAAATCGAAATTCAAAATCTCAAGGTGATCGAAATCGAAATAAAAATTCTTACTCGCCAGGTATCCAAATCGAAGTCGAAATCTAAATTAATATTCCACAAGTAGTGTTAAAGGGGCGCAACTCCGTATCCGTACTTTAAGACAAAATTTTTTGCCGTACCCATACGCAAAACCCAAAGTTACGGTGTATGAATTTACCTCCTTTCTCAATAAATCGAAATAATACCTATACCTATACCTTAATTTAAAAAAATTCGGTCGGTACTGTACTAGTATTTTAGGTACGGGGTACGCCGCACGTACGGCATACCTACCTTTCTCAAATCGCCCAGGAGTGGAGGGAGAGGATGAGAAATTGATATTTATCTATTTTGTGAGAGGAAGGTGTGTGTAAGTTGGATTGGAGTTTTTAACTTGTTTCATATTTCACATTTCCGCGAGAAGCACGGATATTATTGTGCTGCTGTGAAATACCTGTTCTCATCTCATAAACATAAATACATAAAGTTTGATACTTAGGAAAACATAATCATAACCCATGGGGGCGGAAATCGAAATACATTATTCCGGGGGAAATCGAAATCAAAATAAAGCTCAACTTTCCATTCGAAATCGAAATCGAAATCGAACACTAAGCATTCGAAATCGAAATCGAAACTCGTAACTTTTCTGACTCTCTAAATCGAAATCGAAACCCATAACATTTAAGGCTATGGAAATCGAAATCGAAATTTCGATTTCGTTTTCGATTTCGAATGATCGAAATTTCAAATTTTGATTTCTAGCTAAGTTACAAGTGTGTGCATAACCAACTATAAATTGCACACACATGACTTTCTACTCCATTGCCGTTATCATTAAATTAAGTTTTGAGTTTTTGATTTAACAAAATACTACCACACTTTTATAAACCTAAGAAAACTAGAGAATTAGCTAGGGTGACCTACTTCAAGGCAACTACTATGGACCCGACAGCCGACAATTGTCGGGCCTAATTACCCGACAGCTGTCGGGTAGAAAGTAGATTTAGTTGATACAGCCGACAGACAATTTAGGTACTATGGACTCGACAGCCGACAAATCTACTTTCTACCCGACAGCTGTCGGGTAGTTTGTCGGGTAGGTAGTACCTATAACTAGAGTTTGTCGGGCCTAACTACCTGACAGCTGTCGGGCCTAACTACCTGACCGGGTTGATGTATACTTTTAAAATTGTTTGTAAAATTTCTGATCTTTTTTATAAAAAATTAGACGATTTGAACCCATCGTGGACTTTTGGTTGAATCACCCATTGTGGAGACAAAGAATAAAATTTATCTGAATTTTTTTTTTAATTTGTTTTTGGTTTTTCGCATAGAAATCTTCGTTCCAGGACATCCTGAAGCGAGTCATAACAATCTGTATAAAAGTTGATCAGAATAAAATTCTGAACAACTTTTATATACAATAAGTTTTTATTTGGTGACACCTATAGGTCAAAAGTGAGGTCACCTTCCTAAGTACCTCTAGTGGGACCAAGGAGTAAAATTCATAATTTTCTATGAGATGTTATAAATGTTTTACATATATAATAGAAATAAAAATTTTCCAAAAGAAATTAGAAAATTTTCAGAATCGATTCAGGATTTCTATTCAAAAAACGAAATAAATTATTTAAAAAAAAAACATAAAATTTAATTTTCAGACTCGCTTCAAAATGTCCTGAAGCGGAGAATTCTATTCGAAAATCGAAATAAATTATAAAGAAAATTGCATAAAATTTAATTTTTAGACTCGCTTCAGGATGTCCTGAAACGAAGATTTTTATGCGAAAAACCAAAAAAAAATTCAGATAAAATTTATTCCTTGTCTCCACAATGAGTGATTCAACCAAAAGTCCTCAATGGGTTCAAATCGTCTAATTTTTCATAAAAAAAATATTAGAAATTTTACAAGCAATTTTAAAAGTATGCATCAACCCTGTCGGGTAGCTAGGCGCGACAGCTGTCGGGTAGTTAGGCCCGACAAACTGGTTATAGGTACTACCTACCCGACAAACTACTCACTATCAGAAACCCTGTGAGTCGGAATCAGAGTCAGAACTTTGTTGTCAGAGTCAGGACTCTGTCGTCAGAGTCAGAACTCTGTCGTCAGAGTCATGAAGAACATTACTACGAGAGTGGAATCAATTTTTAGATTAAAAAAAACTTTCATATAGGTTTGAGAATTTACAGACTCCTACTGCCCACCGCCCTCCTTACTGCCCACAGCTCTCAATACTGCCCGCATCCCTTCCTATTGCACGCAGCTCTTGATGACCGAGCCCTCCCTATTGCCCGTAGCCCTCTCTGCAGCCTGCAGCCCTCCCTATTGTCCCCAGCCCTTGCTACTGCCCGCAGCCCTCTCTACTAACCGCATCCCTCCATACTGCTCGCCATCCACCCTACCGCTCGCCATTCACCCTACCGATCGCAGCCTCCTTCCCCACTGCCCGCAACCCTCCCTACTGCCCTCAGCCCTCTTTCCTGCCCACAATCCTCCTTACTGCCCGCAGCCCTCCTTATTATCCGCAAGCCTCCCTACTGCCCGTAGCTCTCCTTACTGCCCGCAGCCATCCCTACTTTTCGCAGCTCTCCCTACTGCCTGCAACTCTCCCTACTGCTTGCAGCCCTCACTACTGCCATCAGTCCTCCTTACAGCTCACCGTCATCCCTACTACCCACCGCCCTCCCTACTGCCACCGCCTTTCCTATAGCTTACCGCTATCTCTAATTCCTACCCACCTCCCTACTTCCCTCCGCTCTTCCTACTCCCCGTAGCCTTCAATGTAAAACATTTTGGTTACACAGTATGGCAACTATGTACTATTAATTTAAGTGTCCATGCTTATGGACAAGGTTGGTTAGAACTTTTTGGTGTCCATAGATATGGACATAGTTGGTCTGGACATTTTCCCTTGCCTAGGATTATAGACACACTTGGGAAATAATAAAGGTTACATCTGAAATACATGTTGCCAGCATTTTGCTATGTATTTATTTCACAGTAACTAAGAAAAACGTAAATTTTGACTATTATAGCATCTGTTCGATGCTAGTTGGCCTATTTCTCGAGGAATCGATATGGGTCATCTAAATTTACGACATTCATATCTTTCTTTACTGAAAAAGTGTCCATGTGCATGGACGAAGATGGGGATTCTAGAGTTAACTAAAACTTTTCCTACAAAATAAATTACCTGCTTTCTCCCGCAAAAGGGTATGGATCAATATTCTCTTCCCTATGACACATAATTTATTGGTGGACTATGGAACCAATTCAACGAGACTAAAGTTTCCCGGAAATTTCCGGATTACATAAAGCTTGTGGTACAGTATCTGTACGGCTAATAATGTTATTAATTTGTATTCAAAAGTTTCACACAATGCGGATCAAGTCTGGACATTAGTACCNTGTACGGCTAATAATGTTATTAATTTGTATTCAAAAGTTTCACACAATGCGGATCAAGTCTGGACATTAGTACCAATTACATACAACAAAGCCTTACTCCTGGATTTGCAGATTCATGTTGTCCGACAGAATCCAAGTAAAATTGAAAAGAGTAAGNACAACAAAGCCTTACTCCTGGATTTGCAGATTCATGTTGTCCGACAGAATCCAAGTAAAATTGAAAAGAGTAAGTTAGACGACCTAGAGAAATTTTATTTCAAACTTCATTGTGTGTCGAAAGCGCATTACATTACCCTAATACATGAACAACGAGTCATGGCCTTGGTAATTCCTTCATATGTATTTTTGATTTGCATCTTATAAAATAAAATTTTAATTCGTTTAGCCTGAGGAAGATTTGGATGCACCCAATCATTTCGATGNATTTGCATCTTATAAAATAAAATTTTAATTCGTTTAGCCTGAGGAAGATTTGGATGCACCCAATCATTTCGATGCTGTAGACGACCTTGCGTACGGAACCCTGGATGAACTAGTATCATCAGATTAGCTTTATTCCCTTAAAGTAATCTGCATTATTAGATTAAAATGGAAGTGATCTTTAGATTTAGATTGAAATGTAGCTTCTTAGATTTACTTTTATAGTAATACATTTTTATAGTTATTGCAAAAATTTCTTATAAATTTTAGAATTTTTGGATCTGTCGTTTTCTTGTTACAAAAAAATTTACAAATAAGTTGAATGCATTCGCAAATTTGCTTTAAAATTTTTTGAGCAAGAGCGAAATTTCTGAGTGCCGACATCAATTGAATTTTGTTATAAATTGCATTAGTTACGGAGGAAAAATTAGCGAAAACGAGATAGGCCCCTCTTGGGAGGACTGCCTCAATTCATGATTTGTTGTGTTGAAGGGCAAGTTTATTTTAATAATATCATATTTATTTGTTGTACATTTTTCTTGGACCTAATCGGACATCTTGAGCTGTCTAGTTTTAGACATTGTATTAGTAAATCTCCATTTTCTTGCAGATGACAGTTTATAATGATGGGCATCGAAAATTAGAAAGATTAATGTCCATGCAAGAACAGTCACATGTCTGTTTGTGCGTCTGTCGGTGATTTTTATTAAAATAACTTATGCGGTGGAAACAAAATATGCAGTTGTTCAAACCAAAAATGTATTAAATACAACGATCAAAGGTAAGAAAAATCACAGATGAGTAAAACATATAATGATCTGAGCTATGGCATTGACAATCCAGATCAATAGTATATACCGGATGTACATGTATTACTAATTCCAGCAACATCAGACTATATAAGAGCATGTGAATAACAACCAAAATAGAAGAAGCAAAGTGTAGATGTAANTATGCAGTTGTTCAAACCAAAAATGTATTAAATACAACGATCAAAGGTAAGAAAAATCACAGATGAGTAAAACAGATAATGATCTGAGCTATGGCATTGACAATCCAGATCAATAGTATATACCGGATGTACATGTATTACTTATTCCAGCAACATCAGACTATATAAGAGCATGTGAATAACAACCAAAATAGAAGAAGCAAAGTGTAGATGTAAGAGTATTACATAAAATCTGTCACCTATTTTTGTATTTTGTGGAAATATTTTTGTATTGTCAACCAAATAATAGAGAATCCAAGATTTATGATTTGATCTCCTTTACCTTACGGCCAACAAGTTTGATGTTGATCCTCCATGTGTTGGTAACATTTCTCAACCTTCAAAATGTGAATGTTCCTAAAAGCATTTTTTTAATAAATGTCACAATTTTCTTGCAAAATCAAATTCAGCAAATGTACAGCAGTGAGCTACTCTCCATCCTGAATGAATAGTTGGTGTATCACCAGACAAAATGTGAAATCAGCTCCTAAAAGAAAACGAGTTGAAACAGAAGGATATCAACGCTGTATATAAACCTTCCAACACACAAGAATGGGCCCATCTTTCTTCTGGTCCAGTTAGGTGGCCGAACTTTACATACGGTACAGCGAAGAAAGATTTCAATTTGGAAAAAATAATCATACTTCAGTATAAGTTTAGTAATACACTAGATAGGACATGGGTCAATCAAAATTTACTTCATCACCAGTGGCAACGCATGATGATCTAATGTTTGGAAAATATGTAACGCTAGAAGCAAAGTTAGCCTCCTTTAATTCATGTACATAGTCACAACTTCATAGTCCTGTGAAGTTATATAAGGCCGGATTTCTCCGAATTAGCAAAATTTATATAAAACAAATATCGCTTTAAATATTCCACTGATTATTTTTCGCAGATTGAAACAACTGAGTTTGAGATGTCAAATCAATATGGCTTGAGATATTCGCACAAGTATTAAATTTATTAAGCAACAATTATTAACAAAATGTCCATTTTTAGCTAGGACTATAATAACTGAACAACAAGCAAGAATATTATGCTCCATATGCCATACAAAGGAAATCTCCCACTTCCCATTGGTCATCTTGTAGCCTGCCTACCCCGCTCCACATCAATGACCACTTGCCCAATTTGTCGCGAAAAAATTAATAAAATTTTAAATGTTTTTTTTTAATGTTTACGGATATGTAGCTTTTATTTTTTCCTTCTTCTTCGTAAATGTACTGAATTCAAATATATTAATAAATTGAACAATTTTAAAGGAGTTGAGTCTTCAAGAATACAAAGTTTGGCAGTGTTATACACCTGTTTCATGGTTGAGTGACACTTCTCATAATGCTAATTTAATTACATCATGTCAAAAGCATTAACAAAACAGGAAGAATGGAAAACAAGCGTATCAATACTTAACAAACGATTGATATAATTTTGTATTCATACTCCATGTGAATATGGCATAATAAGCCCTTCCCCACATTAAAAGATATAAAAGATAGTGCAGACAGACAGAATGAATCCCGCTGCAAATTTCTACAACTGAAATTACATATATATCTGCCTGCTTGCACTATCTTGAAGTTTCGAGCTTAGAAACAGCCTAAAATAAAAATGCAATTAATAATGCAATGAAAATATTCATCGTTTACTTTTGGGGCAGGAAAAAATGCTTGCATAAGCTGAAACTAGAGTTGCCTTTCCCCCATCGTGCTTCGAGGAAAGTGCGGTGTGGTTAAAAACATTCAGTACCTATTTGAATGGAGTTGCCTTGGGAAAAACTGATTTTGTCATTGAAATTTTTTAACCACACCGCACTTTCCTCGAAGCACTGTCGGGGAAAGGCAACTATAGATCCAGCTATAGAGAACTCATTAGGGCTTAAAAGAATAATAGCAACTACTATAAAAGATAATGTTTCTGCAACAAGTGCACTTTTAAGGCAGGAATATCTCATTATCACCTCATCAAACGCCTACTGAACTACCAGCAGCAAGAAAATGTTTACAAAACCAAAAAAAAACACATCCAGGCAGTATAGAACCCACAACAGTACCTGTTGGACATAGTCACTACTAACTCCTGGAGTTTGGCTTTCGTTTTCTGCGAAAGTTTAAAGAATGCAGAATATATGTGCCTTAAATTTATTTCTAAATTCTAAGCTTAGCTGTCTAAACTTATTAAAACCCCCTGTGTTCTAAAATATTATATTAAGTGGTTTGCTTATCTTTATTGTACTGTTGTGTTCTATAGACGGTCTCTTTCATATTTGGGTAACAATACCCTCCGCGTCAGCTCTGTATTTCTCGAGTTCTCGATCCACAGAATTTCAATTCTGCGAGATATTTCTGTAGTAAAGGAACAAATCTGATACAAAATTTTCATTTCACAACAAATTAAACTAAATTTGAATTGTTTATTATATTTTTCTGGGTGCGTGTTATTAAAACAGCGTTTATTTTCAAGCGAATATATTGTTATAATCCTGCTAAATAAATAGCAGAATTTTTCCAACAAATGGTAACTTTAAATGTGTTCGATAAATAAAAATCGTCAAATTATTGGTATTCGAACAACAATGTGCTCTTACGATGGTACAAAATATATTAAAAGCTGTAAAAGTGAGAGGCAAAATAAATTATGCGTTTACGTTGATATTATGCGTTATTATGCGAATTAACATGCGTTAATCGGCTCTCTTCTTCATAAACCGTGAAGATTCTAAGTATCACCAATTAGTGTAGCTTCGCTGCGATTATGCAAATGCATAGAAACGGCGTCCTTGGTCATTAGTCAAATTAGTCAAAAGTCAAAAACTAAATCATTGTCGATACCACCTTTAGTGTTGTTCTCGATACGGAGTTAGGAATATTACTTATGACTTCTTACGTGCCGACCTACAACCTGCTCAGTCTCGGCACATCTTTGGTTGAGTCGGACATGGAGTAATTTCGGGATACTTACACCGATGAAACAGAAGAGGTGAAGCAGCGTAAATAATAAGTGGATTTAGTAATGAAATTTTAGAGAATTAAAATTATATTGTTATACTTATTTTTAAATAATAAACTCTCAAATTTTTTCAAATCATAAATTAACATAATTAGTAACTAAATAATAATATAAAAAAAACTTTCGACAAAATACAAATTATTTTGCCTCTGTTACAATAAATTTAACAAAGGATTCCAACGTAATAGGTTACAAATCATTGATTAGTAAATAATAGCGTAGTGTTTAAAGATTTATGGTCCCATATAATGACATGGAAATTTGTGTTTGAATAGTTGCACTGTGCTGCTAATTTTGCTTTTGCGGTATATTGATCCTACGAACGGTATTAGAACGATTCCTACAGGATTATCGATTGCTCGTCAGTTACACTATAACATTTCATTATGCTAATAAAGGTATAAGTCGAGTCGAGAATAGATTGCCGCAATACAACAATTGCTGAGAGGATGCAATTAAGTCTAACATGGATACAAAAGCATTTGAGACAAGTTTGATAACTTAGATTGTCAAGGATTACTTTGTTACGAGATTTGAGAAAAAAATTCCATTTTTAAATGTTACTAACGAACTAATGCACATATATGTATCGGATTTTATTTATAGTCCTATTTATAGAATTTGATGGCGATTAGAAACTTTTTAAAGATTTAAAAATTTTAGAAAGAAAAAACATTACGAAAGACTTGTGTAGATTTTGATAATGATTTTATTTTAATATTATTTCTCAAAAAATTCTTCAAATTGCATTCAAATAAAATGCAACTATAAAGATTCGCAAAGCTAATTTAATTCATGACATGACTTTGGAAGTATAACTTACGAAATAATTATAATTTTATTCGATTACATGAATCTAATTTAGACAATTATTGTTTAATATTTCTAAATCTTTAAGAACACATATATTTACTTTAGTAAAAATTTCACCTTTTTATAATAAAATTTTGTTTAGCTTTTTAGCATGAGCTTTACTATTTTTTAGTCGAAATAGGTATATGGCCTCAACATTTTCCTCATTAGTTTTGTCTTTTCTTGAATATTTTGTCATTTTTTGGCGAGAATTTAAGAAATTTTTTTATAAAAATGTATTTTAATGCAAATCATTGCTTGTTTTTTAAATACACAAAAATGGAAAAAATTTTTGTCGAGATCCAGATTCGGAATTTGGAAGTGCAAAAAAGGGAAAAAGTGTATCTGGTTGTCCTTTGTTAATATTCCATACAACATATTAGTAATTAAAAAAATTAAACCTTATCAATCATAAATGTAAAAACCTACACTGAACGTGTGTAATAGAGTATTTCTGTGAATAAATTGAAATTGAAAAATCTCCACACTCGGCAAAGCAATCACCTCCGGTACATTTTTCCAACAAAGTTGGATTTTTCAAGTTTATTGAGGCATAAAATATGTGTAAAAGTTTGGTAGATTATTATCTACAAAAAAAATTTAATATATAATTTAAAAAAACGAAAAGTTTATTTAAGTAGGCACAGAAGTAGAACCACCCCAAATAGCACCGTTTCTCCTATTGAAGTCCCCATAGAATCCCGTGGTGAATATTGGGNCAATGCCGAAAAGCAAGTCTCCGGGATTTCCAGATAAAGTCCCTACATTCTTGATTGGGCAAAAGACAATAAGTCAAATAAACCTCTAAAAAATAAAAAAATAAATATATAATAATAAAATAACACATTTCTTGTATATCTGGTCTAGCTACTCTAAAGACTCATTGATTTATTAAAACTTTTTTTTCAATTTAGCACTTTTTTGGCAATTTAAACTCTTTCATAAGTTTTTTAGAACTTCTAATTCTTAGGTCTGAAATTAAGTAACACCTCAGTCTTTCACGTATTTCACATGGTATTCTATTGTTGGTTCTATAGTAAATAAATTTTTTTGTCCAATTGCAAAGGTACGTCACCTAATGAACACATTATGTTCAATTCAGACAATTTGACTCAACTCAGATTTATGTTACCCGCTCTTCCCCACTATATATTTTCAGAGACACGAGAGGAAATCATTTTCATCCAAAATTTCTTCCGTCCCCATGTATAATAGGTATAAAAGTTAGTTTCTTTCTAACCACAAATTCCAACTGGCTTCATTCAAGTTTAATGAATTAAGAGTGCAACACATTTGAGTCATGTATGACGCTAGCAGGAATTCCGTTTATAAAAATAGCAATTGTTAGTAACTTCTTTTTTTACATACACTACATGAGTTCAGATGCCGGGAAATTGAGCGACACGGAGTCTTAAAGTTTCATTATAAGAAAAGTTAGCAAAACCTCAAAGAAGGAAATAATATAGAAATGCTAATAGAGTAAGGAAATTATGATACATGTGTCCATCAACATTTTCAGTCAAGCAAATGCATAGATAAAATGTGGAGTTTTTCAGTTTTGTTTAAGTTTTGTTTTTTAATTATTGCCTGCCATAATGAAGCCTCCATTAGCGTGAAATCACATGTGTTAGAGATTTTCACTGGTGCGTACGATGTGGTTAGAGCAAATAACGATTCTTCAGTTATAATTGTACCTGACGTTGTTAAGGAAATGAACCTTTTTTGCAAGTCTACTTGTCCTGTTGAGTGGTATTTGGAAAAGTTCAGAGTAAGAATTTTTGATACAGTCCATTTAATGATTTACATATAAGTTATAGTTTAAAGCTGTTTATTTGACTATCGCCTTTACATGCCTTATGCCTTTTTACATGGCTTGGACTCATACTGTCTCTGTCTTCGTGATTAAGCACTTGGACCCATGTCATATGCAAAATTGTAATAAGGTTTATCGGCAGAGTAAGATTAAGTGTCGAAAGTGTTCACGCCTTTTAACGTAAGTAAAGTATGGTTAGCAGTTGCACTATTCTACCAGATATCTGCAAACATTGTATTTAAAATTACACATAAAACAAGCAGAGCTGGGTTCGAGGCAGTAAAAATACTGAGACCCTCTGTCTGAAAGATTCCTAGACAAAGTCTCATACCATTCTTCCCTTTCTCTTGATTAAAGTCTGAAGGCCAACATTACATCTCTCATACATGTGCTAGATTGTTGGTTAAAATCAAGGAAAGGCAACACTTGAGAGGGTTATCACAGCACACTGCTTAGCTTGAATGGTACAATAGGAATTGTCACATTCAGACTAGCCTTAAACGGGATTTAAATCTATGGTAAGACAATTTATAATCNACTGCTTAGCTTGAATGGTACAATAGGAATTGTCACATTCAGACTAGCCTTAAACGGGATTTAAATCTATGGTAAGACAATTTATAATCCATGGATTTAAATACATTGTTGGCTATTTATAATCTATGGTGATGACGTCGTACCATAGATTATAATCCCAAACCATGTATTATAATATATGGTATTTCTGCGCAATTACGCTAGTGACCCAGTGACCCCTGACCTCTGGGAAATGTTTTAAATGAAACTTTGAGCATTTATCTTCAATTTGGTCTTTGCAGAATTAAAATAAACCCTTCCGTTCTCGAGATATTCAAGTTTAAAAAACACACCATGATGGGTAACCTATACCTCAAGTCCGTCTGCTTCATAAATTATCTACGTAAAAAGTTAAATTCAAAAATTTCTGGGACTGATTTTTCTAATCCATTACTTCGAATTTTTTCAACTCATTTTTTAATTTTGTATATTAACACTGTATTGGTTAATTTAATAATTTATTTATTATATCGCAGCAACGTATATTACAAAAAAATGGTGTTCATTGTTGCAACCGATTTTCCCTTTATATGATCCCATCCATCGAACACTTGTCGAGAAGTTTTCAAAAAATCCACCGTCATTTTCATAGGAACACTATGATCCATTATGTGATGATACTGTTTGTAAATGAGTTAACTGACGCCCGTTGTTCATCTAACTCCAACGTGTCCTTCCTCCGGATGATTCTTCTGAGGATGTTAAAAATTTCAATTTATACCCCACGTCACTGTAACTCTATGGTTGCTCGAGTGATGCGTCGAGTGATAATTCACTTTAGAGAATCAATCCACTGTTGCTATAACGCCTCACTTCCTCTGCCCCTTTCTCTAACTTAAACAAAGTTGATAGTCAACCAACTTCGCGACGGCACACGGGAGAGTTAGGATAGAGTAACGTCTACATCGAGCTTGAATTTGTCATTGAAATAAAAATATTGATTATGCCTTTAAAATTTCTCATTTCATCTTTATCAAGGATTGCTTCGTACGATTGATTCGTATTAGCTACAACACATCACTCATATGATGTATTCAAAAATAAGTTAACAC
>NIPM01000243.1:164473-209450 GCA_002738285.1 Holacanthella duospinosa | reverse complement strand
GCGGGAATTTACAGGAGGGATGTGGGATAGTGAGGAAGGGATGCGGGGATTGACGGGAGACATTCGGAATATATGGGGATAGATGCGGGATAGTGCAGTTGGATGCGGGTATGGACGGGTGGGATGTGGGATAGTGCGGAAATGGATGGGAGGGATGCGGGAATTGACAACAGAGATGTGAGAGAGTGAGGCAATGGATGGGAGGGATGCAAAAATTTACGGAAGGTATGTGGGATAGTGCGGGAATAGATGGGAGGGATAGGAAAATTTACGGAAGGTACGAGGGGTAATGCGGGAATAAATGAAAGGGATGCGAAAATTGATGGGCTACCTATCCTACATCTATCCTAGATCCTGATATAAGCTATCCTGCACTATCCTACATCCCTCACGTCATTTCTCACATCCCTCCCGCATTTCTCCCGCACTATCCTATATATTTCATGTATTAATTGTATTTAATATATAATTTATAATATAATATTTATATATTATATATTATAATTTATAATATAGAATATATAATTTAATATTTAATTGTATTTAATTATTAAAAAAAAAATTTACAAAAAAATTTAAGACAACACCTTGAATCGAACCCGACACCAGCAACTACAGTCTAACACACACCTCTCCTCTACCTCAGCCACTGAGACAAAGAGATAGTTTTACGTACCCATATTTTTAACTGTTTCTACTGTTCGAAAAAATAATTTTTTTTCGAACCCTTCCATAAATTCTAGAAAGCCCATCGAACAAAAAAAAATTGTTTCTGTAGCTTACAAGAGTAAATACTAAATGAAAAGCGATGTTTTATTAAAAAATTAATTTACAAGCTGCGACATATTCCTCTTAAGTCGATAATTCTCTAAATAATTTTATCACTAATATCATTAAATGAAAATGGATTCCTTATTTTCACGTACACCGATATATACGCGGTTATCAAACTGTTGCTCCGTGCTCTGATACATTGTTTCTTATGGAGAAAAGAGGATTTATTTTTAAACTCGAATATCTCGAGAGCAGAAGGGTTTATTTTAATTCTGCAAAGACCAAATTGAAGATAAATTCTCAAAGTTTCATTTAAAACATTTCCCGGAGGTTAGGGGTCACTGGGTCACTAGCGCAATTGCGCAGAAATACCATATATTATAATACATGGTTTGGGATTATAATCTATGGTACGACGTCATCACCATAGATTATAAATAGCCAACAATGTATTTAAATCCATGGTACGTACCATAGATTATAAATCGTCTACTATATAAGGAAGTTGTATTTGGCCCTACACTTTTTATGGAAAAACAAACTTTTTACAGTACCAGTCTGATCATACGTACGGACAAAAAAAGGCAGATTAACTGAGAATAACTATCTAAANTACGTACGGACAAAAAAAGGCAGATTAACTGAGAATAACTATCTAAACTTCTAGACTACAGCTATGTACAATTAATAATTTGAGTAATTCTATTGATTATAAATACTAATAAAAAGTCTATTAGTATTTTTTAAATTTGTTTTTGGATAAATAAATAAATGCAAATTTGATCTGGAAGTTAAAAGAGTTACAAGAATCCTATCGCGCTCATTTTTTAAGTACTTGCTTCTAAAATCAAATTACTGATTTTCTAGTTGGAAAATTTTCCAGACTACTTAGCAGATTGCATTGATTTTACTACAAGCCGAAATATTGATGTTCATGATTTCACTAACACTTCCGCATTCTCTTACACTTCCAAAATTTACTTTCATGGTACAACAAAACTCCTCACAGGAAACTATGTATGCCGTTGTACTACCGACACAAATATACAACGATCAGTTTACATATATTGGGAAGGTAAGTAAATTTATCCACTTTATGGTAAAAATTGAACTCAAAATGTTATCAACGTTAGTCAATTAAAAAAATTTCTGATCTTAAAGTACATTCAAGTCCAAAAAATTCAACGCCCCCCTCACTTGTGGGTCACTTATGACCACCGTATTTCATGTCACGTGTACAAATGTAGTGTTGCAAGTGTCAAGGTAATTGACAACTCAGGATTGTTATATCTGCATGTATCAAGATGTAAATCTAATTATGAATGAGATTTATGAGTCATAAAGATACCAAATTGCTTGTGTGTTAAGTCTAATTCTGTAATAATAAGTAGTGTCTTCCATGACCCTGAGTCCCAAGGTTTTAGGGAATCGTGAGTCATTTGATGACTGACTCCTTCGCGTTTTGGAGTCTGAGTCATGACTCTTTTCTAACTTGCGCAAATGGGACTAGCGGATTTATTTTCCTAATTTTTTTCATCAACTTCCAGCAGTAAATAAATAAAAACTTTTAATTTAAGGTTACCCTCTCTGATTTTATATATTTTGTATTACGTGACTTTGAGTCAGAATCATGACTTTTACTAAGAGTAGTCCAAAAAATAAAGTAGTCAGAGTCATAACTCCGAGAATCAAGTTCTAACGTTTAGAGTCAAAGTCATGACTCGCATAGTCAGTGACTGAGTCAGGCCAAACTGGGAGTCGTAAAGAACACTTATAATAAGTCAATGGTAACAAACCAGAAGTCGTGGTCTATCATGACTCACAGGTGAAAAATATTGGATACGGTGGTCATGGTTGACCCATTGGCGAAAAATTTGATGAACTAATGACTTAGCATTTGGCAATATGGAACTTGACTTTAGATAGTGTCCCAGGCGTCAACCAAGAGCCCTATAGTGCAACCATATATCAATTTGTACAAAGACTACGATTGGGAACATAACTGTTAAATCCCAAAGATGGCGGTTGAATATTTCCTTTTGAAATTTGGGCTAGAAATAGCGTGG
Source organism: Holacanthella duospinosa (assembly GCA_002738285.1). Lineage (NCBI taxonomy): Eukaryota > Metazoa > Arthropoda > Collembola > Poduromorpha > Neanuridae > Holacanthella > Holacanthella duospinosa. Next base: position 206,610 of record NIPM01000243.1, on the reverse strand, counting down.
TCTTTTATGACCCACAGGCGCCAATTTGAGAGTTAATAGAACTAAAGATGGGATGGCTATAGCACTACTTGTTTGGGTATGAAAAATTTGCTGGTACCTCTAACTTTTACCATTAGCCTCAAAACTGACGACCAGTTAAACAACTAAAATTTTAAACGAATCTTACTATTTTTTATAAAGGTTCATCAAAATCTTACCTACTACAGACAGAAGATATTGCAGAAAGAAAAGTATTTCGACAGGATCAACAAAACTGGGTGACTCTTTATTGTAGCGTCTCAAAACCTGATGTTCCGATATATCTTTTCAAAAGAGATGGATCGAAGGTAAAAATTTATGAAAATTTTAAGGCACGTCTTCTGTTTCCAATTTTATGTCATAATAAGGGACTTTTATAAACGTAATGAAATTTGAATTGTTGGAAATCTCAGAAATACATTACTAAGTATCTTGATTAGTACACAACCTTAAACCATTCATAAATCAACACGTACACATACAATACCAAGTCCATCAAACTTTGTCATAGGCCTCTCTAATCTAGACCATGATGGGTAATCATGCGTTACACACGGATTTATTTTAATAATAGACCCTTAAATCTCTGATATTTGTATACAGGAATTTTTGTACACTGAATTATGGGTGAACAAATCAGTTTCCTTTGACCTGGATGGCTTTCACTTAAACATTAGAGAACTTGCGTTTCCATACGGATACTACATTTGCTCATTAATCAAACTGCGATCGGGAGTTAGATTAACCACGGGTTTACCTGTTTTTGAAGTTGTCAACGAAATACGTGAGTTCGTCCAGCTTCTCTATTCACAGAAGATTATCAATTAAATACAAAAAAAAAGTTAACCAATTATTGAAATTCCAGCGATGGAGAAAGAAACACTGCAAGTAACTCATTTGGATCGCTTATCTTCTGAATCAAGAAACACAATATTTGTGGAAACGCAAACCAACAATTTGGTTTGTTGTGCTGCAGGACCTCCAGCTACCCCTCCGGCTCAAGTGGGTTGGTGGTGCACAAATTCTCAAAAGTGTCGCTACTTGAGATTTCACTTGGTAAATAATTTTTTCAAAATTATAGNAACTGCGATCGGGAGTTAGATTAACCACGGGTTTACCTGTTTTTGAAGTTGTCAACGAAATACGTGAGTTCGTCTAGGTTCTCTATTCACAGAAGATTATCAATTAAATACAAAAAAAAGTTAACCAATTATTGAAATTCCAGCGATGGAGAAAGAAACACTGCAAGTAACTCATTTGGATCGCTTATCTTCTGAATCAAGAAACACAATATTTGTGGAAACGCAAACCAACAATTTGGTTTGTTGTGCTGCAGGACCTCCAGCTACCCCTCCGGCTCAAGTGGGTTGGTGGTGCACAAATTCTCAAAAGTGTCGCTACTTGAGATTTCACTTGGTAAATAATTTTTTCAAAATTATAGCCTTTAAAATGAGTAAGATTCCTTTGAGCGTAGTGCATAGGCACCAGGTTGTGTCTAGCCATTGAGAAGGTTCTAAAATTAAACAGATTCGTAGATTTCCTAAACAGATATTAAGTTGAGAAATGTAAAAATACAAATAATGGAGCCAAAAAATAATTGATGCAATACTGGTCATAATTATAAAACATNTTGGTGGTGCACAAATTCTCAAAAGTGTCGCTACTTGAGATTTCACTTGGTAAATAATTTTTTCAAAATTATAGTCTTTAAAATGAGTAAGATTCCTTTGAGCGTAGTGAATAGGCACCAGGTTGTGTCTAGCCATTGAGAAGGTTCTAAAATTAAGCAGATTCGTAGATTTCCTAAACAGATATTAAATTGAGAAATGTAAAAATACAAATAATGGAGCCAAAAAATAATTGATGCAATACTGGTCATAATTATAAAACATAATGAAAGCTACTTTTGGCTCGTGCTGTTTGCTGGAGAAAGTAACTGTTTTATAATTATGTCCATCGTATCTCGTTAAGTAAATTTTTCTCGGATCAAATGATATTATTTTATGAAAAAACATACAAGAGTAGGGACACACGTGTAAAAAATCAGGTGTATAGAATCAAAGGGTCAAAAGTTATAATTTATTGAAAATAAACTGTTTTCGAAAGTACTCTTGGGACACTTATCCTTTACTGTTGTGTCTCAGAATTATGTTCGAAAACAGTTAATTTCAATAAATCATAATTTTTGACCCTTTGATCTGAGTCCTGATTTTTTACACATCTTTCCCTACTTTTACATGTTCTTTCACAAAATAACATCATTTGCCCCTGAAAAAAATTTACTTAACGAGATACGCTGGACACAATTATAAAACAGTTCTTTTCTGCAGCAAACCGCACCGTCTAAAAGTAACATCCACCATGTTTTATAATTATGACCAGTACTGTAGAAGAATGAAGTTAGGCATGAATTTGCTAGAATGGCAATACAGATATATCTTAAAGGAAAATAAACATTTGGAGAATTTCCACTACTCCCGCCGTCTCGTGTTAAGAAACACTGTCTCATATGCTCGTTCTGGAAATTTGACACTGACCATCAGAGAATCTCCGTTGACAAAACTTTGTGACTTTTCGGAAATAAAAAAAACACAGCTTTAATGCATAGATTTCATTGTAACAATAATTTCAAATCCTTGAAGAAAGATTTTAAGACAGCTTTTGTACCATATTTTAGAAATAACATTTCCGCACTCTGAAAATAGCATCAGCTTGACACTCAGGGACAAATATACTTTAACTTTCGTTTATTTTCAGTCCTCAAAGTTGAAAAACAATAGAGTGGAGATGAATTGACTATTATATTAAAGAGAGCTGCAGCGGTATAACCCATTATCGCAAATTTTGTCAAATTTTGGATATCATTATTGATTTTTCGCTATCCAAAAAGTTTTAAAATTTTGAATTCCGAGATCCGTTTTTCATTGTCGGAGCGCCTGAATTGCAANTTTCGCTATCCAAAAAGTTTTAAAATTTTGAATTCCGAGATCCGTTTTTCATTGTCGGAGCGCCTGAATTGCAACAAGCACAATTATTGTTTTTTTTTGGAACCGTTGTCACTCGTTTCACAACCACATCGTCGTTGTTGTAAGGTACCCTCATATTGAAAGGACGCGTTGGGGAATCTAAACATAGGTTTACTAAATTCAACAAAGTTCTTNTGTAAGGTACCCTCATATTGAAAGGACGCGTTGGGGAATCTAAACATAGGTTTACTAAATTCAACAAAGTTCTTAACTGATCTGCAAAAAAATATTCAAAGTTAGTTGGCCTGGAACAAATGAAAGTCAGGGATATTGTGTAACGCAAATAAAATAAAATCGTTATTAGTTCAAGGGACAGAATAGGAATAAATACGGGTTAGGGAGAATAATGATTATCGTTTCATTAAGCTGGGCAAAAATGATGTGATAGAAATGAAATTTTCACTAGGTTAGCTTAGGCTTAGATTTTTAAGTTCTTAGATTACTTCATTTTCGTCCAACCCAATGTTTCGGGCACTTCAATTGAAACCATTGATTATCCCTCATTTAATTTTAATGATTTCAATTCGATGCAACTATAATTTGGCAATAAGGAGGTTATCTGACGACAATTGTTACCTTAGGACTAATTAATATAAAAGTTATGGGTCTAGTAAAAGTGAAACTGCGAGATTATGTAATAAACTTGAATGTGTATCGTTTAAAATTTTTTGTAAGATTTTTACCAACAACTAAAAGTGTTTTTCAGCAAGAGGCTATCTCCATTTTCCTATTTTTCTGTTCGTTTAAATAAACCAATCCATACACAAATTGAAGTTGCAAGTTTGCGTCTTTTCATTATAAGAACAATAGCCACTGGAGTTAGCGTCTTACTAGGGGGACTTAACTCATTCCTGTCGTTTTGAGCTCTTGTAACCCAAAATCTAAGTAAGTTTATTCGAGGTTGGCTTTTGATTTTATAAACTGACATCCTTAAAATTAAAAATTAAAATGCACAGGTATTTTTTGATCTAGGTTCTATACCTTTTCACAAAATACAAAATTATACTATAGTGTCCATTTTTTGTCAAAAAAAAATTTATATCAATGTAGTAACAAAAGTTCGAATTTCAGAATTCATTCATGGTTGCAAAAAACTACAAATTAAAATAAGCTTCTATATAATTTAAAAAACATTATTTTTTCTTTCCTTCTGAATTAGCAAGGACACAATGCACAAGAAGAAAACGGTACATGCTCTTCTTATGAAATGGGAAAAGCCGTACCCCCGGGGGCAGCCACATTTCGATGTACAACAGACGATCACAGCGTCCAAGGAGAATTATTTTTTTCACTCAAAGGAGATGTCTGTAAGTCCATAGGTAGAAATTATCTATTCAGAGGTGTGATAATTTTTCACTGATAAAAATCTGAACTCTGGAGTATGGCTTTGCAAGTAAAGGATAACTTGAGCATAACCACCTTTATAGAATATTCTAACTTTTTTGGAATAAGGTAGAGTGAATTCAAATATTACAGTCGTGAATGCTCTTGATCAAAAATTAAAAGTCAGATAATAACTATTCAATTTTAAAAAGAGAAAATTATGACAAAATTGCTTCCTTTGGACACCCAGGGTTAACGTTTTTCACGTTAACGTTACTTGTAAATGAATGCGTGAAAGAAATTTTTTGAAAATCTAACTATTCCAAACTACAACATATGAAAGTAGTGTTAAGTCGATACTTTTAAAATTTTTTGACACAAGTTTGCTAAAGTCAGCTACGCGTGAGAGTATACAGACGTACAGACCGCTGCAACTGCATGCAAACAAAGGAACCATAGAACTACTCGTGGATTAAACCACGACTTGACATAAAACGTAGATGATATAAATACCGCCAACCTACTTACGTTTGTTTCAGCTAAAGTACACTTTTGCAACATTGTGTTTGCTAGAAAAGGTGTGAAACAAAAAAAAAACACAATTTAACATCNAAAACGTAGCTGATATAAATACCGCCAACCTACTTACGTTTGTTTTAGCTAAAGTACACTTTTGCAACATTGTGTTTGCTAGAAAAGGTGTGAAACAAAAAAAAAACACAATTTAACATCGTACAATAGTTTCAATTTAGGGAAACTCGATATCTGGAAAAAAGGTACAGAATGCTACTTTCTAAAAATAAAAAATTTTTTTTAGTGATTGCAAAGATTTAATGTATATATTATCCTTTACTCTCAGTGACAGTCTCCGCCAATTATTTTTGTTATGTACCTACCATCATTTATACTGTATCCAATTTAGAGTTTTGGGGAAAAGTATCTTCATTTGAACCAAATCTAAACTGTTTGACTATATAGACCAAATGTTCCATCAAAATTAATGTGTAGCTCAATTGTATCGGATTAAACGAATTGTTTTTTTTTTAGATTTCAGTCTCGAGGACGCCAATAAAAGCCCCGAAGGTGCTGTTTCCATTACAACTATTACAAATTCNTAGATTCGTCAATTGTTGTTTTTTTAGATTTCAGTCTCGAGGACGCCAATAAAAGCCCCGAAGGTGCTGTTTCCATTACAACTATTACAAATTCAGAAAGACAATTCATAGGAGAGATACTGAAGTTTACTTGCCGTAGGTCTTGGTATCTTTTTTCCGAAGGTAGTCTTTGGGTTGCAATATTTGGAAACGGGACATTACTTCTAATCGATCATAGTAAGGAATACATCAAAAGTTTGAAAAATAACTAGCTAGAATTTAATTTTTCATTTAGGTTTGGAAATAAGTAGTCCTGAAAACTACAAAGTGGAAATGTCAAATTTTAATAGTACAGAAAAAACAGTATCAATTCTAGAAGTAAGGATTCTCAACTGTGATATCAAAATGATATCTTGTCTCGTACCTATTTGGAATACATCTGAGTGGTGGAATGCCACCTTACCTCTAAATTTATCAAGTGAATATACAATTTTCAAAAAAATTTATACTAAAACTTTAAACATTTTTTCTTTTATTAGAATCCAGTGGTCCTGTTTTTACAAAAAATTTACAAAAAGAATTTTATATTAGTGCAGGAGATAAATCTATATCTTTAGAATGTGAAGCTACAGGTATACCTACCCCTAAGATATCATGGTTCAAAGACCTAAAGGTAAAAGTTTGTAGAACTTAATACAAAATATACGTTAAAAAATTTAAATGTGTATTTGATGTTAGAAATTTGAAAATCATGAAGACATTGTTATAGGAACTACTGTGAGTAGTATGCTTATTGTAAATTTCACACAAGGTGCCAATTCGGCACTGCAACTGGGCTCATACGTTTGTGTTGCAACCAATTTAATTGGAAAAAATCAACACGTCATCCAAGTTATATTGACTGGTGAGAATAGAATATTTTTAAATTTAAAAATAATGTCTTTTAAAAACTGTTTTGCCTATAATAACAAAAAGTAAAAGATGAATGGTATATAGTTTGGTGCGAAGCTGTATAATATGATTTTCTGGTTGCTTTAAAAAAGAAGGCAAATTACTTAATTTTGCAACTTTTAAATGTTCCAGGATCGGAATCGAGTACAATTGTAGCAATTACGATTTCGATAGCTTTGATCTTTATAATTGTTGTGACTGTTTTAATTTGGAAACTCATGAAACAACGACGAGCCTTGCGACATCTAACAGCTGTAGAAATTGAAGAATTTGAGAAAGGAAATCCTGAGGCTCTCTTTAATTGGAATGCTGACATTAACGCATGTGCTCATCTACTTCCATATAACACAGACTATGAAATTCCACCGGCACAATTAATTGTTGGTAAGAAACAATATGATTCAGTAAATTCGTACTATGAATCGTTGATTGTATTTTCGCTAACCACCGATTCCGACTAACCGAACAAGGACCAATTGGACATAAAGTGTCCGTGTTTAGAAGGTACTTGAATGCTCCGGTAAACAATATGGGGCTATTCTCTTGCTTATGTCTATGTATTCCAGTGGACTGTATGTTAATTAACTTGCCCTTGTCTTATAAACTAAGTTTTAATTATACAGTAAATTTATTAATTGTAGACAACAGTCAAATTCTTGGTCAAGGGACCTACGGAATGGTTCTAAGAGGAATCGTGATAAGGGACTCCATTGAAATCCCAGTAGCCATAAAAACAATTAAACCAAATGAGGACGTCACAAATTTCAAAGTTTTGCTAAGTGAGCTCAAGATCATGGCTTACATTGGTAGGCACGAGAACATTGTAAGCCTTGTCGGTGCAAATTCACGAAATATTAGAAACAGTAAGTTCACTGAATTTAGTTGTATAATTTTTTTACTCGTCAATATCCTCATGTTTAATTGTCCATTAAGGAGAGCTCAAAATTGCTATCGAAATATGTGAAAATGGAAGCCTATTTGACTACCTTAGAACTCATCGCACTGAATTCAAGGATACAGACAGAACTAGCAACAAATCGATAGATGCAAAATTGTAAGAATCTTGTTAAGAAGAATAGTTATTTTTCTAGTTTTGTGTAATTTGTTGAGATATTTTAAAAGAATCAAAGTTTTTTACTGAATGAATAGAATTTTTATATATAATTAATAGTACTTTTCTCATTAATCAAACTTCTAGAGATCCAGCAACGGGTAGCCATGAATACCTAAATGAGCTCAAATATATGGAAACTGAGTTTAAAATTCCCACCAACGGCTACATGAATTCAAACGCATCCAGTAAACAAAATGTAGTTCTATCACCTTTGCGATTAGTGAATTTTGCAATACAAATTGCAAACGGGATGGAATTCTTGGGATTTAAGAAGGTATGTGTCATGTAATTTGTGACACTTTATGCATAAATTTCTATTGAATGTTACATTTTAAAGTAATACTATAAAAACAATGACTATTGCTATATTGTATTTCTATGATTCAATTTCAACCAGTGGGCGAAAAAATTGATACTGAGGGAGGGGTAAAATGGCGCCTGGGGAAATTGTCAACTCGTAAATTTGTGGTAAAACTTCACTTAAAATTTTGACATACCACGTTCTCCAAAATGCGCAAAAACTAATTATATACCCTTGCTAAAAGTGAGGTGTGATTATATTGGTAAAAAATATAAAGTCTAGACCATCGATCTGCTATAATTAGTAAAATCACAGGCAAACGCAAAACAAATTTTGTATAAATGCTCATTTCCGACAACACATGTGAGTAAACACACTAGTGCGCGATGGCTGAAAAAAGGTTGTTGGGACTTGTCTAATTGGGATATGAAAATGATTATATCTATGCTGTAGAAAAGTTAATCACACTACACAGGTCATAGAAATACATGCGAGTTCGAATCTGACGAGTGGCAAAATTTAATTGGCATGGTTTTTATATTACTACACTGCATATTTTCATACCTGTCTCAAAATAGTGTTAATATCGATTATGAATAATTTATATGGAATTTATATGAATGCGTTGAATGGGTTTAGGTAATCCATTCAGACCTGGCTACTAGGAACGTTCTGCTGACGACTTCCCTCGTGGTAAAAATAGGTGACTTTGGTCTTTCGAAGCACTTGTTCGAGTATTCCACTTATAGAAAGAAAACTGTTGCTCTGTTGCCATGGAAATGGATGGCCATTGAGTCACTCAGAGACATGGAGTTTTCCGTCAAGTCTGATGTTTGGGCATATGGCGTTACACTTTGGGAGATATTCACCCTTGCCCAAAATCCATATCCCGGAACTTCCTGGAACGACGAATTCATCAACAAATTAGAGCATGGTTTCAGATTACCTAAACCACAACATGGACCTAACGAAATGTAAGAAGAAAATCTAGTTCTAATGCGTAGAAAATTAGAATTATTACTTAAACAATGAATCAAAATGTGCAATGGAAATAACTCGAAACAAGTAGAAAAACGGAAACAAATGCAGAACTATTTTTGCAAAAATTTCCTTAAACCTTAAAACCTTATGGATAACACGCTTGATATACAAGCTTTTTTGCGAAAAATACTGATTCGTGATATAATATATAAGGACATGTTATCTTATTTAATATTTTCAACTGTTTTTAACTTTCAAAATTTAGAACATATTCTACCACCTTGTTCATGTGCGTATTAGCTGACCTAATGAGTCATTCTTGAGTTAAAACTTTTTTTTAGATTAAACATTACTTACCTCTAGTTTTTTGGTAATCGTATACAATTATCAACGTTGTGTTTGGTTGATATATTTTCAGATAAGAAAACATGTATAAAACTCAAATTTAAAGCGTGTTATGCAAGGTGGCGTGTTACCTTGGTAAAATGATTGAGAAGGAAAAATCAGCATATTATACATAAGTATGTAATATNTTTAGAACATATTCTACCACCTTGTTCATGTGCGTATTAGCTGACCTAATGAGTCATTCTTGAGTTTAAACTTTTTTTTAGATTAAACATTACTTACCTCTAGTTTTTTGGTAATCGTATACAATTATCAACGTTGTGTTTGGTTGATATATTTTCAGATAAGAAAACATGTATAAAACTCAAATTTAAAGCGTGTTATGCAAGGTGGCGTGTTACCTTGGTAAAATGATTGAGAAGGAAAAATCAGCATATTATACATAAGTATGTAATATCCATAAAATAGATTTTCAAGCATTATGAGTTTTAGCTGGATCATTGACTCGGGTGTATGCCTCAACAACTAAAAATTTCTTGTTCAATAAGTCACGACAGTCTTTGAGAGTCAGTCTAAAAACTTCATTCAACTCATGCAACTCAGAAGTTATGACTCGTTGACATAGAGTCACTACATAGCTACTCCAAATTTAATAAAATTTTGAAACAATATATTTTGAGCCACAGTCATGATTAATATATAAGTGAATAAGACACATGACTCGTTTATCTTATTTAGTCTTAAGAATATTGAAGTTAATGACTTCCACCTTCATGTTTTTAGTGAGGTGACAAAAATAACTACAACTCAAAGTATGCGACTGCGTTAATAAACGTGAGTCAGATTTATGACTTGGGGACACCGATTGAGTCAGAGTTATTGAGCATCTCACTACACGTGAACGGAGGGCAAATATTGCATGCGGGGAGCAGTCTTCAGCAAACAGTTTATACAACTTTTATTAATTTCAATTTAAATTCAATTTCATTTAAAGCATATTTACACTTTATATATTTATAACATTTTAAACAAATTAAAGCGATTTTTAGAAAAATTTCTTCATGTTAGGTAATTTTTGATGACAAACAAAAAAAAATTTTTTTATTAGTTTATCTTGTGTAAACTCATGAAGGAGATGCTCCTTGGTATCATATCTCATTTCCCCTAATCCGCCTACCGAAACAGGGATAGTGTTTGGTTTTCTGAAACACATCAACACGAAATTCAAATTTTTATTTTAAATTTGGTTTGATTTGTTTGTATTGCGGTTTGATTATCCTAAAGTTAATTTTAATTACAATTGACAAAAAGGTGTCAAGTATGACACCAATTTTCTGTTCTTATCGGCTGTGGTCGCTATATGCATCCATCCAGTTTTGACCAAGTGTATTTTGTTACTTTTCGAGAAAAAGTAAGATACTACAATGAGATACCACCGCTTCATTCCAACTGCCGAGTGGTATAGTATCTTATCTCCTGTTACGATAAATATGAGATACAACGATACGATAACACCATACAGTTTATAACCGACAGTATCTTGTTACGGCGTGATTAGTTGTTCCCGCTCCACATTTTCATTTCAAGTTATGACAACAGGTTTGTAACAAACCATTTGTTATAACAAAAATCCCAAACATGGAAGTTCTTTTATAAACCTATCTTAAAATAGGGTATGAGACAATTTGAAGCGTTAGTGGTTTTTGGCATGGAAACCCAACAAAATTTAAATTTTTGAAAAGATTTTCATCCTTCTAGCACGATTTTCTACATAATANTACGGCGTGATTAGTTGTTCCCGCTCCACATTTTCATTTCAAGTTATGACAACAGGTTTGTAACAAACCATTTGGTATAACAAAAATCCCAAACATGGAAGTTCTTTTATAAACCTATCTTAAAATAGGGTATGAGACAATTTGAACAAGCGTTAGTGGTTTCTGGCATGGAAACCCAACAAAATTTAAATTTTTGAAAAGATTTTCATCCTTCTAGCACGATTTTCTACATAATATNTGGCATGGAAACCCAACAAAATTTAAATTTTTGAAAAGATTTTCATCCTTCTAGCACGATTTTCTACATAATATCGCTTTATATTTTAAAGGTTGTTTGGAACTTAATTTGTAATATTAATTTGATCTAATGACAGATATGACATCATCCTCGAGTGCATGCGGCCTGATCCAGAATCACGACCTAATTTTGCGATTCTTAAGGAATGGTTATCCTAAAGTCTTCGAACGTCTTAAAGCGGAGCAGAACAACAAAGAAATTCCTAGAACTCCTCGAGTTCAGAGTTGTGCATCGACGAGAGGTACTAATAGATAGAAAACACTGCATGCAAGGTATGTGGCTTTCCGAGGACCAATCAATAGAACAGCGAAGATAATTTCCACGAATCAGGAAGACAGCGGAGACTCGTGAATCTACTCCCTGAAAATGAAAGGTGGTAATGTGAGACTCACAAATCTATCCTATGTATTAGTATCTCTCATTTATGTGCGTTGTGATAATTATTAAATCAAAAATTCTACGAAAATCCATGGCAACAGAAAATATAATCTACACTCCATATCACTTGCGAAGAGGCCGATTTTGAGGGCCATGACTAAAATGCTTACCAACAAAATGCTGACCGAGAAAAGGTTGATCAAGTTACAAATAAGGGATAACATTGGTCAGCCATTGGTCAGCATTTTGTCAGTATTTTAGTCATTGTCCTCAAAATCGGCCTCTTCGCAAGCGATATGGAGTGTAGAATATAAAATGCCAACTTGTACAGTATCTGGCAAAATATTAAAGAGGAATAATATTAAGCAACTACAATACGTGTGTCAAAAATTTTGTTTTGATCTATGCTGTCTGTATTTTTGCTGTATGTGGAATTGTTCTTTTGTCAAATAATACGATGAACTATTAATTTCACGACATTCTGGATTAGAACTCTTAAGGTTAAACCAATTCCACTGACCACTGCATAAGGCAACCTANTTAATTTCACGACATTCTGGATTAGAACTCTTAAGGTTAAACCAATTCCACTGACCACTGCATAAGGCAACCTAAAGATCAACTCCAGTCGTTTCAGAAGTTTGAAGCTGGTGACTGAAGACGAATGACAACTTTGAGGAAAAGAAGGTATGGAAGATTCGGAATGAGTTTGACTTCAAGTATGGTAATGACGATGGCAAAGAGTCCAAATGCATTTGCAATTCTTGCGATAAGTCTGTCCATACCAAAAGTAAATCCAGTAAAACTTGACAAGTNTTAATTTCACGACATTCTGGATTAGAACTCTTAAGGTTAAACCAATTCCACTGACCACTGCATAAGGCAACCTACAGATCAACTCCAGTCGTTTCAGAAGTTTGAAGCTGGTGACTGAAGACGAACGACAACTTTGAGGAAAAGAAGGTATGGAAGATTCGGAGTGAGTTTGACTTCAAGTATGGTAATGACGATGGCAAAAAGTCCAAATGCATTTGCAATTCTTGCGATAAGTCTGTCCATACCAAAAGTAAATCCAGTAAAACTTGACAAGTACGAATACCCAAACCACAAAGAAGGGACCAAATAGGAAAGGCCTAGTTCCAAATCAGAGATCGTGATAATTATCAAGACGGAAAAAATTATGATTTTCTAAATTTTTTTCAAATAAATATGCGCTGCATATTAAGAAAATTACCATCAGCTGCTTAGCGACTTTTATGACTCACACTCATTTTTTTTTCTCAAAATATATCTTCAACAGGCTTCGAAAAATTCCGTATTTTTTCTAAAATTTTGGAATAATTCGAAAAATTCTACATAATGAGTAAAATATGATTATCTTGATTTCGACATTTTTGTTACTCGAATGACAAAATATCGTCTCATTGTCTATCGTCTTTTGCAATTTTCGAATTTTCCCGCTTATATTTTACACGCATGTAAAATTAATGCATAGACAATATTGGCTTGAAAATTTGTGCGAAAAATCATTTTGGGACTTGTTTGTTAGTCAATTTTGTAGAATTATTACCGAGTACAACAACTTGATTGAACGATTGATGGAATCACTGTTTTTCGACTTGCAGTAAAAGAATTTTTTTTTGATAATTATCAAAAGATCGGATAATTGTCACAAAATTCTGATTTTTTAATTTTTACGAAAAAATGAAAAAAATCACGAGCCCTGTTCCAAATACAGCAAGCATCCAGAAACAAGAAAATAGACATTTGTAGTAAACATACACTCAAAGCCTCACTCAATATTTTATCTCCATAAAGCCGAGCTAGAAAGAACCATTTGATTTGCAACTTGGAAAGTACGTTTTAAGCGCCTAAACATATTTTACAGCAGCAGAAATTTCTGAATGTATAATGCTAATGAAGCCAGAATCATACAAAACATCATCTGCTGAATTCATTAGAACAACAATTTTAAGTAAATTTTATACCCTTTTACAAGAGGAAATTCAAAAAGGCTACAAAAAAAGTTTTCATCCTATCGGTTAGTTAGAGCACAATGCATAATTCTTATATGACTGTTCGTTCTGCCAAGGATAGTGACAAAAACTATTTAGAATACAGAACGAAAATTAGAGGAGTGGGAGAAATAAGAAGCTGAGAGCTAAATTTATAGCTAAGTTTACCTTACTCCTAGTCTTTTAACTATGTTCAATAAAATACAATTAAAACTAACAAAGCGACAAACATTAATATAAAATCCATAATTTTCTGGAATATAGGAGGAATAAAATATATTTTAGATTTGACGGCAAAGAAGCAAGACTTGATACTAAAACACATTTTCAATTTATTTGAGGCTTGGTGAAGTGAGAATTTTGATGTTTTTTTAAAGAATAGTGTAATGCAATTGAGAAAATGCAATTACACCTTAATTAGACTCCAATCTTTTTTACTTTTGAAATAGTCCGGGTTTAAAGTCATACTTTAGCATCACCAATTTAGCTTGTGACCCTGAACCAACCACAAATTGAACTTGGGGTCAAGTTCAAAATAGTTTTAGTACCAAAATCAATTTCATATTATCAATCTACTTAAACCTCGAGGTCAGTGATCACACTCTTCACTCTGAGTCAGAATCCTGAACCAAGGCAAGAGGTTGGTTCAGTGAGGTGATACAGTAGATTTTATTGGGCATTATTTAGTCTTATTTATAACTTTGTCAACTGAAAAATCGAAACTTGCCAGATTGAGCTTATTTGAAGAGAAACAGACGACGAAAAATCATCAGGTCGATCCCAATTCCCAGATTGACTGGACAAACCCGTTGGAATCATAAACAGTGATTTATGTAGCAGATCTTACCGAAAGATCATTGATCCCATCATTGAAGAGAGGAACCCAACTTCCTCCAATTTTGAAATTCCTTGATCTGCTTCGTTATTATTGTACTGGAAGTTTTCAGCTAGTAATTGGTGATCTTGCGGGTGCTTCACAACCGGAAATTTGTTTTATAATTTGAAAAATATCCACACTTCTTTCAAAACTGAGGCCAAAATTTATCAAGTTCCCCACTTCACAAGAGGCAGGAAAAGTGAGGGAAGTATTTTACTCTATCGCAGGATTTCCGGGTAACAAAATGGAATATATATATATTATTAATTTCATATATTGTACAACGAAGGGCTACAAAACCACTCATCTTGGAAACTTGGAATTGTTGAATTTTTTTTTATTTCTTATAAATACAAACAGCAGAAATAATATCACAACATATGGACACAGAAAGTTAAGGGGCCTTTGACTGAAAAAAATTGATTCACATTTAAAAATGATAAATTGAGTCTGAACTTTTATTGGATTAGCGGACACACTCCATGTNTTCCCACTTCACAAGAGGCAGGAAAAGTGAGGGAAGTATTTTACTCTATCGCAGGATTTCCGGGTAACAAAATGGAATATATATATTATTAATTTCATATATTGTACAACGAAGGGCTACAAAACCACTCATCTTGGAAACTTGGAATTGTTGAATTTTTTTTTATTTCTTATAAATACAAACAGCAGAAATAATATCACAACATATGGACACAGAAAGTTAAGGGGCCTTTGACTGAAAAAAATTGATTCACATTTAAAAATGATAAATTGAGTCTGAACTTTTATTGGATTAGCGGACACACTCCATGTGACCATTTTTTTAAACTGGAATTTCATAAAGAAGAGCGTAAATCTCAGAGGCTAACTTCCGCCTGACTACAACATAAAGTGAAAGTAGAGGACACTCCTCAGCAATAAGGACACTAAAGATAAACCACACTATTATATATTATAATTTTTTTTACATATTTATACAATCCCTCTTTTACCGCATAAATTAGACTTTGCTCCATCTCAACAGAATCTTGAGAAGCTTATTTTTTTTGTTACTATTCCTTCAACGTTTCCTTCAAAAAGCTGAACTCAGCTCAACTCTCACAAATGAAGAGCAAGAGAAAAGCAAGAGCTCGAGGAAGGGAAGTTTGTATCGTTTACCTTTCCTTGACTATTCCTCAGCCTTGCTCCTTGGTAACGACGAGAGAAAAGCAACAGTAAGTTAGGATCGGGAAAAACCTCGGAGGAACAAGCAAAGCTGAGGAACGGCATAGACTTTGGATACGGCTTAAATCATCAAAACTATACAAAGAATGAGAAAGGACTTGAGATGACAGTTGTCTCAATTGCAGCCCCAAACACCGCAAAAGGGTTTATTTCAAGTTTAGATTGAATTGGTACATAGTTTATATATAATTAAGAATTAAATAAGAATCGTAATTATTGAAGCTATACTCTGATATTTACCAACTCCAGTTACTAATTTGGCACTCGTACGAACAATTTTTTCAATTGGTTTTAACTGTTTAGCAAAAAACCAAATAGTTGACATGTAGGATACTAATGATAACACTAAGGCATGCACTAATATTATTTTCTGTTCTTGTGTTAACATATACTTAATTTTATACAAACTGTTAAGTCGGTAATTGCAGACTCTTACAATAGCATTTATATGTTTATCCCATTTTAAAAATTTGTCAATTACAAGTCTTAAACACTTAAGTTCATATTCAGTACTAATATTAAAATCAGCCATCTTCAAAGCAACTTGTGTAATTTTGTTTAAACTATGTGGAGTACCTATTATAATCATTTTAGTTTTACTATGATTCAAGCGTAATTCATTAGTATTAACCCAATTACATACATTAGCTAAGTTTAAATTAATACAATCAACCATTTTAGTAACATTGTTGGATATTCAACTTCATGCTTTGGTTTAGCAACCTCAAAACGGATGATAACTGGCGTATAATTCAGAGGAGCCTGCCAACTACCCAACCTTCATCACCCAACGGTGGCAGGGGATATCGTCGGGTATGCCAAGCTAGTGTTCATGACTCAATCAATACCCAAAGTATATGTCCTCTCTTTGTAATGAACGACGTTTAACGTAACGAGGATTATATACAGAAGACGCGGCACTTCCCGGGGACCCGAGGCGACTGGACCCGACACTAATGCGTCACCTGTAGGATACTCGGGGTTTGATTTTGAGTTTCTGTAAGTACATATTCTGTGTGTTTGTGCAAGTACATATTCTGTGTTTCCACCTCCAAAGAGAGGCAACCCGGTATGTACCGTTCGACAGTGGACTTTTTCTGACAGGAAGTTGAACTTTTTAAATAATGGAATGGTATTGATAGGGATCCATGTGGTTGAAATTTTGAAATTGCGTTGTTGCAATATCTAACACTAAGTAAAATGCCCCAATAGGGTGACAGGAAAAATGACAAATTTTGAAATTTTAAAGTCCTTTTCCCCATAAGTTAAGGCTGTGGCAATGTCTACCCTTAAATTCAAAATTATGGCAATAACTCAAATATTTACCGATTCTCATGAAATTACCGGAGACATCTACAATATCATGCTACTGTTATTGCCCTAAATAATTTTCAAAAAAATTTAAACCGTAATTTCTTATTCTGATTTTAATAAAAAAATAATTTTTTATTTGAAAATCCGGGGTCAGAAACACCGGATTCAATAGTACAGCTTTATTAATAAAACGGTTAAAAGCGGTAGAGTACATAATTGATTGCTGTAGATTATAGTAGCTGTATGTGAGACACATTGGTAGTCAACGATTTATTACCTCCGAGGGCTCACTGGAAGCGTCAGTTTCATGACCTTGTTTGTCAACGGACAATTTCTTTGTCCAGGGGTCATAACTGTATTATGAAGCTCTGACAAACGATTTTGACTAATTATTGGATTTCACATACTGCTTGTTACCGTAACAAGTGAAGTTTCAACAATAAATGAGGATGACAAACATTCAGTCCGTGGTTTCTTCCTGTCTGTCTGGGTGAATCCGGACACTGGGCGAGCTGAACTACTTCAGCGCATAGCATTTTCAAAAAGCTCGCTAGACATCCTCAACGGTGTGTCTCTTTCCGTTAGTTGACTCCTCCAAATTTGATTCACTGATTCCTGCTATCCAAGCATACAACCTAAAACCTTTGGCCTTTTTAAGGGTTAATAACATAGAAAACAAAACAAACAATGAGCATTTTTCTGGCTATTGTTATAGCAGGAATGGTTTATGTTATTTGTGGGCTGGAAAGTGTGAAGCTTCTCACCTTATATATTTGAGCTTCGCGGTTGATAAGGGTTGCTATCCATTTTCATTTTGTGAATTTTTTTTTGTTTATTTAATTGCTCTTTTAATTAAACACGGTTATTCTTCATCCGGGAATTTCTCCCACCAATTGGGCTCATTTCCGACAGTAGCCTTGACTTCTGGGAAACCAGTTGATATGTGATACCAATAGCTGTTTTCTGTTAGCTAATCAATAGTATTTCTATATTTTTATATCGTGAATTATTAAGTTTACAGGAAACCTTTTTTAAAGAATTTTCTTCGAGATAGTTTGAGTTTTCCAAGGAACTGTCTACTTAACATGAGGCCATGTAATTTGCATTAATGCAAAACGAATTTGATAGTATTCATTGAAGTTTATGAAAAGTTTAACAAAACCAGACTTATTTCCATTGTAGAAAGCGCACTATATTCTCAAACATTCGACCAATTTTACTTGTATCCAGTAGAGACCGACCGATACCGATATAAGTATCGGCATATCGGCCTATAGTCCAGTTTTGTGTTTATCGGTATCGGGTATTTTAGGCCGATACAACAAGGCCAATATTTTTCATTTTTTTCCCCCAAATTTCCAAATAATTTTCACAAAAACGATTCCCAGACATTTGCTGAGCGGATGATAATTTTATTTGTACTTCCAACTAAGTAATGGTAATGATTTAGTTCATGTTTCTTGTCACGGAAGATAAGAATGCGAGGAATATTAGAAGATGAAGTTGAGTTTCGGCAGGTTGCAACCTGACGAAACTTACTGAACGGACGGTGCTTTACTCCTACCAACAACCTAATCCTGACACAAACCCCTTATACATAGTAAAATTGATCAGATCACAGGTGCGAGTTTTGAGGTTTGGCGAACATCCGCACCCGTATATTGTTATCGCAATATATTATGAGTATCGCAACATTTTTAAATTTTTGACTGTTTTGGATGTTACAATAGGAATGCTACAGCTCAGTTTTGGATGTTACAATGAGGATGCTACAGGGCCAACCACTTTAATCCTGGCCGTAGGAAGTCGGTTCACCAAAAAATATTTGACAGAGCAAATAAATAAATCGAAATACAAAAGTTGGAGGGATTGAAGTTGCGTATGTTTGAAATAACATACCTTTGCAAAAATTAATTATTTAATAAGAGCAGCAGAGAGTTGAGAAAATGAGTGCAATGGGGTATGGTCCCTTTGCATCTACTCCACCTTATTCAACACAGAACCTGTCGACCCCTATCTCTGCCTCTGCTTTTTTCATTTGTTTACAAAATCTTTACAAAAGTGTGAAAACACGCCCCAAAATTCAAAATTTGCCAATGAGACTCTACTGTGGGACAAATGACTTTAACTTTATTTGATTGTTTACCAATTTGGATTATTTAATTACTAAAACTGAAGTAGAAGTTACTTCAAAACTAGGGCTCACCCGATTTCTCTTCACACTTTTGCGCGCTGGTGCAGAAAGAGTTGAAATATTTTAAAGTGTGAATTGTATAGAGGTCTCACACGCTGTAGCTTCACACTCATGCGCGCCTCAACATAAAAGTGTGCAATAGTCATCTGTGAAAGTGTGAAACTAAAAAGGTAGACCCTTAATGATATAATAAAATTAACTTCACTTCCATTTTTTACTAATTGTGTATCGCCTGCCCCAAGCCGTTTTTGATGAAAGGCGGAGAAGGAAGCACAGGGTTAAAGTGGTTGGTTCTGTACACTCAACAGCCGCTGCCTATAGCTACCCAGGAACAGCACATTGACAGTTAACTTTGAGCGGAAGTTGAACTTTTGAAATAATGGAACGATATTCATAAAGGTCTCAAAGGTTGAACTTTTTAACTCTTAAATTAGCTGTGGCTCAGCAAAGACCACGCAATTTCTACCCCAAATCACAGAAGGGAATACTCAACCTCTATTTTTGGGATTTAACAGTTATGTTCCCAATCGTAGTTTGTGTACAAATTAATATATGGTTGCACAATAAGGCTCTCGGTTGGCGTCTAGAACACTACGTAAACTCAAGTTTTACAGTTTTGAGTTTCATTTGCTAATTCACTTAATTATCCGAATTATTTGACTTTCCTGTGAATAAACTGAGCGGAGCGACAATGCTGACATAAGCTATTTATTATTGTTTTTCCAAAATTACAAGTTTTTTGCTTGTTGCTAAGGTCTTTCTGTTACAAAAGTAACCACTATGGGTTGTGATGAAGAAAAACCAAAGACTCAGCTTTTGGTTTTCTGACTCACATTTTTTACACTTAGCTCCAAGGTTGCTATGAGGATTACACAAAAGCCTTTCATCCTTTTGTGAAAATGAGTCTTTTGTGTAATCCTCATAGCAACTTTGGTTATACTTTAGTTTTTCGAAGTATTCCCAATTTGGACTTTTATAACAAGAAGAAACCATGATTTCTTTAATTGATGAGTAAACTGAGAAACCAAAGGCAATAGGATGATTCAATTCCTAATTAGATTTATTTTTTATTTTCAGTCAAAAGTCCCATGAAGTGTTTTAATTTGCCAAGTATACGGTATATTTTTTTTAGTGACCGCTAGGGCTCAAACCTCGTAGCAGATTTTGAATGTCCCATTTGAACATTGGGATGATTGCATACAACACTTTTTCAAATTTCGTGTGAATCAAACGAAAACACATACACAACTGCATGCTAGCTTTGATGTTCCCAGGAAGATAATCAACTCAAATTTTTGTAGGTCATATTTGAACGTTGTTTGGAATAAATTTGTCTAGCAATCTGGTAAGTTTCAAATGGCTCAAACGAAAACAAACACAGCACGTTATCTTTGGTGACCACTGGTGGTAAAACTTTTAGATTGATTTCTTGCACCATGTAGAAAAATTGTTCAGAAGGTGGAGTTATAGAAGTTTGCCAATAATTCGTATAAATCTAACAAAACCACGTTGGACGTTCTATTTGTGCCTACTGCTTTTCAATAACGTTTCACTTTAGAAGTTTTGCAGCAGCTTATAAAGCATGTTTATGGTTTTCATAAACTAACGTTTGAGTGCATGACCATTTAGAGTGCGTTAATCTTTTTTAATTTAAATAAACTCTGCAAACTTTATATAGTTTATAGTTTGAAAACAGCGTAAACTCACCATTTATAGCTTTGCCTAAATTCTAAGCTTACCTAAACGGATCCCACATGGGCTTTTTTACAAAACTTGACATATACACAGTTATATTTCGACATTTTGACAAGTGACAATGACAAACCTAAAAATACATTGCAACACAAAGATTCCTTGACATTTTCTAGTTTTTGACAAATGAGGGGATGTTGACAATTTATTGTCAGAAGTTTGGACGTCAATTTACAACTCGTGACTAAAATTAAATTCTGAAGTTATTAAGTAAAACTGATCGAATCACATTAACTTTGATAAAAACACTAGTTCTATAGATTTATACACTTATGGTCCTAAATATGCTCTTGCAGCCGACTTCAAAATTAAGTCTAAGACTTTCACTACTACTCGTGTCACTAATTAAGTAAAAGCTGATCCATATGACCTCAGATTTTGAAATTTATCAACGATTTACAGGGTCATTATAAAAACATTTACCTATAGCAGTTGGGATGGATGCTGCTATACTCAACCTTTTTCGTCTCATATGTGGTAGTATGAGATAAAAACAGGAACCAAGCGCGCGAAAAAATATTTAAATACAAAATTAGGTCCTTATAATTAAATTTAAAAAAATTTACCCTATTGTTATCATTTTGCGTTTGTGCTTATTTGTTATTGTAAAAAATGCTCAGACAGCCCTACACAATAAAGCAGAGAAACTTTGTAGCCACCAGCTATCTGGAAACAAAAAGTCCAGCACAGGTTTGCCAAGAGTGGACTCGACTATTGGTATTCTACCACCTTCACCACAAACTATTCGAGGAAATGTGAAGAAACTTTTGGAAACTGGATCTGTGCTTACAAAAAAAGGTACAGATTGGAAAGGTTATTTCAATAAATAACTTAAGGATCACTTACAATTATCCATTTAACTTCGGTTGTATTGACCTTTTCGAATCGTTTTGAATTAAGGATTTCAAAAACTAGGAAGGTATTTTTTTTCAGTCTAGCTCAGTCGGGGATACTTTCGGCCCAAGGTCTGAAAATTCCTGTTCCCAATTTTTATCTATTTCTTTAAAATGAGATAATATTATCTTTCGTTGGGAGACATCCAGGTTATAAGGAATAAGCAAAGTAAAGGAGCGCATCATTATTTAAAATTATCGGCTTATTTAAAGATAAACGCTATGAAATGGATTTCCTCAATCCGATGAAATCCCGGCCTGCCGGGATTGTTCCCTACTGCTTGCAAGAACTTAACCCTAGAATTTAAGGGATATACTAAATATCGGACTTTTCAGTGTTACCTACTTCCTAGGTGTAACTCGAAAACCTTATGTGCGGAAACCCTTAGCAATTCAAAATGGTGAGAACGTTGTTGGATTGTTTCAAGAGCATACCAAAATGTCGCTTCAGAAAGCAGCTTGGATATTGGAAATGTCTCCTTCTACTGTTAGAAAAAGTTTAAGGGATTCGAATTTAAGACCATTTCGTCCAACTTGGGTTCAGGAATTGAAACCGGGTGACGCAGAGAAAAGGTTACGAGAGTTCCGGAGTAACAACTACTTGAGTTATGCAATTGTTTATAAAATCTTACAGGGTTGCCTATGCGATAGAAATTCTACAATTATATGATGAAAAACCTGACACAGTGGATTTAGTTTGGTGATCCGACAAAGCAATTTTTCATCTAAACGGGATTGTAAATCGTTGTAATGAAATTTACTGGGGGACTGAGAATCCTAATATTCTACAACCAATCCAAATGAAATCCATAGAAATCAGCGTATGGGCTGCTGTTTCCTCGCAAGGCTTAGTCGGTTCATTTTTCTTTCATGACCCGCTAACAACCAATTTAGGCCACATTGCAATCCTTGCACCGCATATGGGGACGGTACCTTAAGATGCTCAAGAAATTTTTTTTATTCACAACTGCTTCACCGCTTTGATCCTCAGCTACAATATTTCATGCAAGATGGTGCGAGTCCCCATTTTACTAAACTTGTGAAAGATTTTCTTTATCTGAAATTTGGTTATCAATGGATAGAGAGGGGTGACGGTATTTCTTGTTCACCTAGGTCGCCAGATTTAACACCGTGCGATTTTGGGCTGTGGGGATTTATTCGACAAAAAATTATTCGAAACATCCAGAAAATTTATTCGAACTCCAAAATGCAATTGAGGAATCGTTTCGAGATTTGCATATTGGATATTTCCAAAGGCTTTGTCGTTCTGTTCCACGCAGACTTCAAGCTGGTATTGAAGTAAACGGTACCGAGGTCCCAAAATCCGCACAAGAAAATTAAAATTATCTGGGTAACTATCAGCTCATTCCAAACAAATATGAATGTTTGTTAATACTATTTTTTGGAAATATAAATTTTTGCGTTTTTTTTTGTAAATATGATTAGCTGTAAACATTAACAATTATTCATAGTAACTTGTGCCAGTATTGTTTGAAATATGTTCTGCTTTATTGAGTCTGACATTTAGTTACATTGTTTTTGTTTAATTTCTGCAAAATAACTTGCTTCACATGCACTATTACGTATGAAAAGAGAAAGTGTGAGTAAAGTAGCATTCATCCCGACGGCTATAGGTAAATGTTTTTATAAGGACGCTGTACGTCTCCACAAAGCTAATACCCCATTGTCAAACTGTCGTGACAATATTCTTTGTGAAACGAGCCCCTGGCAGTCGAAGTGACGTAGCTTTTGTTTTATAAAATAATTTGATAAACTTCTTAAATTTTTGGAAATAATCATAAACGCAAAGAACTTTGTACACGGCACTTACTTTGTAGGCTAGGGTAAACTACAAATTCCACATGGGAGTTGAAATTAATTGACTTAATTCGAAATTATCATTTATGTATTACGTGTTGTTCTTTTTTCTTTTTTTAAGTTCTTTTAACTTTTTTCTGATACCTTTCATTAAAATTTTAGTTAAGGGTCTTGAGGTAATTGTTTAAGGCGTACTACTTTACCGTTTTTCACTTTATGGTCTTAATTTAACTTTCCCTGGGTAGAATTCTTTTTTGCATGGATTATTAATTCCTTTTTACTTCTTGGTTTTAGACTTCATTATTTCTTAATAACTTGAACACTAAATTACTTGCCTTTTTTGGAAGATGTACCAAGCAATGAGAAAAGAGATTAAAAAGAAAATTGAATTTTGATATACAGGGACTGCAGGCAACACATAAAATGGCCAAATGTACCCTAAAACTTGGGTATGTTTATTTGCGTAAAATTGCTGGTCTTTGGGCTGGATGAAAACTTAGGTATTAGACCTCTGAACAGTCGGAAAACCGCAAACCTACGCTGGTGGTCAGCTAGTTTGGAGGAAATGTTCTGCAATTACCTTGTAATACTATCTAGTACTATGTTCAATGAAGCTGGTATCCATGACTCGCGACCACTCATCATTTCACTGCTAATCTAGTCATATTTTCCTATATTTTTAACCTAACTGTAAGATTATACCCTAATTTAAAGTCATCCACTAAACTGGATTGTGGTTAGAAGCATAATTTTTTTTAGTAGAAAAGCTGTTATTCTTAGCTTGCATTTGCTTTCTTGATGCTGTTGTGCATGTTAATTAATTTCGATGTACCACTAGTATGTACGACGCGGTCTTATGAACCTAAGGTTTCTTACCTGCCACCGACCTAAGTGTTGCTAAATTTCGCAAACATACCTAAACATGTTTAAACCTGTCATAATCTATGAACCTAAGTATACTCATTCTCCAGAGCTCACGCACCTAAGAACCTAAGTAACTTTATAACTAAACATGTGATGACTTTGTACTCTGATTAAATTATTTAGTTTGCTTCTTAGGTTCTTAGACCGAAGTGGTATAGCAACAGCGTCTAATTTATTGGAAAATGGCAACATGGTGGTCGGTGAAGAGTTAGGGTCTTCAGACATTGGATGTTCATGGTCTGTGGTCGGTGCATAATCGCAAGTCATCTGTGGTGGGATTTTTGCAATTCTTGAATTTCATGTCTAAACATGTCTGAACTTGACTGCTGTTAAATAATCCTTTAGGGATAATTATCGATTTATGACAGACAAACAGACCGTGCGGGCGGGCACCTCTTGCCCTACATGGCACAGATTGAAAATCTCAGGTTTATATGATAGTACACATTTAAACATACTTGGACATAGTGTCGGTTATGACTCCCAGTTGGCCCGGAGTCNTTATGTCTAAACATGTCTGAACTTGACTGCTGTTAAATAATCCTTTAGGGATAATTATCGATTTATGACAAACAGACCGTGCGGGCGGGCACCTCTTGCCCTACATGGCACAGATTGAAAATCTCAGGTTTATATGATAGTACACATTTAAACATACTTGGACATAGTGTCGGTTATGACTCCCAGTTGGCCCGGAGTCGGAGTCAGCGACTCCGACTCCAAAAATCTTGAGAGTTGACTCCGGAGTCGCTGACTCCGACTCCCAAAATTTCGAGAGTCGACTCCGGAGTCGCGACTCCGACTCCGGAGTCGACTCCGGAGTCGACTCCGGAGTCAAACAATTTGAGTTGCAGTTTACTTTTAATTTAGATTTTACACAAAATCTTTGTCCAATTGAAACCAAAGCGCGGCGGTTTCGGCTACCGGCTCTTGCTCACTCGGGCTCTTTTGTGAATAATAGAACGCCACTAGAATGTAGCGGTGAGGAGTAGTGGGAGAATCCTTAGTTGGACTGAAAGCACGATTTTCGAAAAGCGCCCTAGCCCGAGCGAAGCCAATGGAAAGTTTTTGAAAACAATCCGAGCTCGAGGAGAACTAAAGACAAAATTTTAGTGGAGCCCGAGCAGGGCCCAAGCGAAAATTTTAAAAGGAGCAGAGACCTTGGGAAAATACTCAAATGCAGCGTATATTTATATATCGAGTAAGCATTTACATATGCAGTATAAGTTCGTATAAGAATTACACTCTGTAGTAGACTAGCGCAGCTCGTATTGTGTATGGGCAGTAGGCATTGTATTTGTGTAGTGAGTATTTTATATGCGCGAGATACGTTCACATATTCCAAAAAAGCCCGAACAGTTCTCGAAAAATAATTTCAAACGCNTATTTTATATGCGCGAGATACGTTCACATATTCCAAAAAAGCCCGAACAGTTCTCGAAAAATAATTTCAAACGCACCTGAGCAAAGCCCATGAAAAATTTTCAAAAGAGCCGGAGCTCCACCAGAACCCAAAGAATTTTTTTTAAAGAGCACGGGCAGAGCTCCAGCAGAACCCAACCAGTGATTTTCAAATAGCCCGATCAGAGCCAATCGAGCTGTTTAAAACAGCCCAAGGAGAGCCCATACCCAAACGCCGAGCTTTGGTCGAAACTGAAACACAAACAGGATTGCGTAACCAACAGAAGTAGTGTGAGTAGTGTCTTTCTGCGCAATCTCAACCATTATTTTTCTCATCCCTTTCTCACACGGGGAGTCGACTCCGCGGCTCTGAAGAGTCGACTCCGGAGTCGCGACTCCGACTCCCAAATGAACATGAATGACTCCGGAGTCGCCGACTTCGACTCCCAAAAAATTGGGAGTCAACTCCGGAGTCGGAGTCGAGAGTCGACTCCGACTCCGACTCCGGACTCGGAGTCATAACTAACACTACTTGGACAGGTTTGTGAAATGTTACAACATTGGTTTCCTATGTCGATGGTTGGTGGAGAAACTTAGGTCTGTGGACTGTGAGTAATGAGAATACTTAAGTTTATAGGCTATGGCAAGTTTAAACATGTTAAGATAAGTTTGCGAGTGGAGAAACTAAGGACCGTGGACTGTGAGTAATGAGAATACTTGTGTTCATATGCTATGACACGTTTAAACATGTTTGGATAAGTTTGCGGGATGTGATAAGAGCGCAGACCTAATCCTGTGGTCGGTGAAAAAACTTAGGTTCATATGTCCATGGACTGTGGGTAATGAGAATACCTAGGTTTATAGGCTATGGCAGGTTTCAACATGTTTGGATGAGTTTGCGGAATGTGGCAACACCGCAGACTTAGGTTGGTTGTCGGTGAGTTGCTTAGGTTCAACCGCGTTATACATACTACTGTGTCATTCCCTAAGTGTGCATTTGCCTCGAGTTGCTACTCATTTTTTATTCATAGTAAATATAGCAACTGAGATACTTGTATGTCAATTTGTGAATTACAGTATAAGCATGAAAGCGCAAACGCATCATAACTTTTGGAATAAAACAAGTGGCAAGCTTTTCGATCGATGAACGTTTAGGTACGGTGTAGAGAATTAGCAATCCGTTTATTTTACTTCTGTAATAATCTCCTGTCTTATCCAACTTAAAACGTCTGTTTATTGAATTTTGTTGTAACAGAAATCTGGTATATACATCAGTAATTCAGAATACTGTGAACTCTAATTTAACTTCTGGTTTTGCGATTTTTATTTACTGCAAATAAAATACTAAACTTTAATCCCGATCAAATAATTTGAATGGAATCTCCATATATATTCAGTTAAACAATTTCCGTCAACGTGAGATCTCATGAACAATTTCATGCTTCCTTCAAACACCAAACTTANTTCCGTCAACGTGAGATCTCATGAACAATTTCATGCTTCCTTCAAACACCAAACTTAGCAAAATTTTTACCAGTGAAAGATAACAAATGTGACTGAAGCACTTGTTCATTGTTTCGTAAAAGGAAAGAGTAATGAGCAGTGGTCGAATACTTCCTTATCTACTTCTTTTTGGGTATTGCATCTACACCTCGGTAACTTCGTATCGTTCCGATTCATGTAATTTGAGGATGAATGGAATGCCCTTATAAAAAAGTATTTTAAGTATTTTTGGTTTTTAANAGCAAAATTTTTACCAGTGAAAGATAACAAATGTGACTGAAGCACTTGTTCATTGTTTCGTAAAAGGAAAGAGTCCGATTCATGTAATTTGAGGATGAATGGAATGCCCTTATAAAAAAGTATTTTAAGTATTTTTGGTTTTTAAGCATTAGGAAGTACTTTCGAAAGTAATTTTGAATATTAAGTAATTAAAAAGTACTTTGTCAAGTAATTTGATGTATTAATCGTTTTTCGAGGATAATTTCCCTCATATTCGCTCTAAATTTGCCGATGAGTCAAAATGATAAACTGCAGAACGTAAAAGTTCACAGTTTTGTTCAAAGAAGTATATTTAAAATTAAATTATGCGTCCATTAAATTTTCGGCAAGGCGAATTCCGAGGGACCGAAATAAATTGGACTGAAGTGTGCAGTTGGGACCCAAAGATTTAAGCCGAACCTTCAGTTGCAACAAACGCTTTTTCGTGGTCCCAGTTATAATAAAGACATGCTTTTACGTCGGTTAAAACGAGCGCCAAATAATGGTATACTTTCTGGAGAAACCAACTTTTTTTTTCAGAAAAAATTTAATGAAAATTTTCTTTAAACTATATAAAAATCATCTGACTTATGTATTGGAGCCGCGATAGTGTTTAAATTAAACATTATTTAAACAATAAATCAAACAGTTCGATTTTTATGATCCAAATTAGCATACAACCGGGTTTTTAGGCTTCAATTAAGTGAATTAATTTAAAAAATTGTAAATACTTACCAAAAATAACAAAGTATTGTTACTTATTTTATACTTTTTTATCAGTATTTCGTCGCTTTTTGGCAAGTATTTAAGTAAGTAAAACGTTGTTTTTTAGAAAGTATATATCCGCCCTCTGGAATGAGTTGCAGCCGATACGCCACACGTGCAACTGCAAAATATCGTTATGACGATATCACCGGCGCTCGTATCTAGATCCCAACGCCACCAACATCATGTAGCTAGAATTGCAATAGCGAGAAATTGTCGGAATATATTGTACATTGTCAAGTAACGCCAAGCCAAATACTGTACACTATGTCGGTCGAACATTTCGAAGCGTTCTGCAGCCTTGTCCCAATAAAACGATAAACAATTTAACCAACCACCTAGTTTATAAAGCCAAACATCACAGTCACGGAGTATAGTATCCATGTTTCGAAAAGGTTGGAGTTTTCTTTCAAAACTTCAACAATATAAAATATAAAATTCTATAGGTAGACAAGAGTCTTTATAGAATTTTAGAAGAATCAATTAATGTGGAACAGAAAACTGCATTTCATTTTAAAAGTGAATATAAATAATTAAACCAATTGATTTCTAGATTTATTAATAAATAATCCTTTTCACTTGCGGGTTTAGCTATTGACTATCTCAAACGTTTCTTTTTGGCAAATATTATGCCCAATCGATCACTATGCAATGTCAATTTTTAAGTAATTTACTATTGATTATTATCCATTGTACGTAGCCGTCTGTATAGCCCACAGCCCTCCCTATAGCCCACCGCTTTCTCTCTTACAGCCCACAGCCCTCCTTATATCCCACAGCCATCTCTATGGCTTACAGTCCTCCTTTTAGCCCACAGCCCGCCCTCCCTATAGCCCATAGCCCTCCTTATAGCCCACAGCCCTCCCTTCAGCCTACATCCCTCCCTGTAGCCCACATCCCTCCCTATAGCCCACAACATACCGCCCTTACCAATAAGTAGTTGAAACTCAAAAACAATTAGAGAATATTAGTAGGAAACATTGTAAAGCAGCTTAGCCTAAGTAGAAAGAAAGCCGCAGGCGCAACCCTTAACGTTGATCGAGTTGCGTATACAGAAGGTAATGGATGTTTGTGTTTGCGCCGTCATAAACCCCATACTATGACGTAAGAGACAAGGCCATCCCCCCCCCCCCCCCNATGCAATGAACGATTGGGAGCGTAATGGTGGACGGTCGCAGCGGGGGGCATTATGCTGAATCTAGCAACACTAAGATGCTAGATCTGGGAGCAGCTTTGCCGCTAAATCTAGGAACTCAGCCCATACATCTAGAGGCTGGTATGCGAAATCTAACGCTAGATCTAGTGTATCCTACCTGTTGGATACCGTATAACGTTATAGATTTAGTTTTAAGATTCAAAGTTGTTAGGTTCAAGACATGCGTATTAAAGTTTAAAGTTTCCCACACTCTTAAAACTTGTGGTTTTTTCTATTCTTTTGTTAGCTATTCTTTTTAGCGAAAAAACCTTTGAGTTACGATTATAGCTCTTATTCAAAAAGAAAGTCTTTTTTTTTGTTGTAGTAAATCTCGTGAGATTTAAGCTTTCGTCTTTTTTGAATAAAAATAAAATTAATAACTTGAAGTTGAGTTTTTCGTCAATACCAGGACAAGTTTTTTCTTGAGAATTCTTTATTCCGGGTAGGGTTAGGTTTATTCTCTACACTAGCTGTCAAGAATGTGATCTGAAAATAAAACTGTGCGCAATCCATTCTCTAAACAAGAGTACAAAAGAATTAATCTTAGAGTAGTCAAAAATAAAACGACTTGTCCAAATAAAATTTAACAAAAACTTTTATATATTTTATATAATATTCGCTACATCCTTATACAGTACAAATATAATGTTTTTTGCGAAGTCTGTACAAATAAGCGTGCATTGTGCATTTACCCTTGCTTTAAAGATTTCCATGCATAAAAAGTTTAGTTTTTTTCCCTTGTCACTAGAATTGATTTCCATATGCCGAATGGAATCAGAAATGAGTTGAGAAGTAATTTGCCAACAAATCATGTTTTGATGGCAAACAGCCATTATAGGTACGCCAGTTGCCGTTAATTTACGACACTAAAGCATGAATGAGATTGGTGAAATCTTTAGTAGAAGCGAGGTCTGTTTCTTTACTCACGTTAAGCTACTATATAAATTCTTTCCAAGAACACAGGCTGACTGACTAAATTTCGATATTTAAACTTGCATTTCACAATTAACTATTTTCTGAATGTCTCTTTACAAACTCTTTGAAAGTTATAATCTTCTAAACACTTTTGTGCATGGTCGTAGGATACTCATTACTTTTATAAAAGCGATCACAGATTTGTCTGGTTAGAAAGATTTTAAACGAATCACAATGTGTTTGTTTTGCGTAACAATCAGATGTATCGTTCTCAGTTTGTGCTGGTAGAACTGCCGATGACACCTTTAGAGTTGATGTGGTAACACCACATGCTATAGAAGTTGCCTGAATCACATTTTACATTCCAATTATTTTCAAAAATTTCTTGTTATCCAAGGTGTCACTTCCCAAATCCTATTATACACTCTCCAACTTAATTAGAAACTGATTTACATTTAACCCGGTCAGTTTTAATATTTGGTAACATGGAGAAAGCAATAAAGTTTAAATGAGAACAAATTGATTGAATGTTATCTTCGTTTGTTTTAAATTTGAATTTGAATTTGAATTTCAATTCGAAAGGAGTTTATTTAACAGTCTTTTCTCCGTCAACTATTACATAAGCTGAAATTATTTAGCTTCTTGTCAGTTTGTATGGTGTCTTCACTCCATCCTTCCACTTTTATGATTTTCGAGCCAATACTTAAATAATAACTCGATAACCAATAGATGGATCCATATGGGGTTTTCATTACGGGATAACCCATGCCTCAAACCTGTGGAGAACACGTGGAGTCTCAGGCTGGATTCTCCCGCCAACGGCAGAAGCATCATCACTGGACTCGTTGTTCCTCACCATCCCTTTAATCTTAAACTAACATTCCTCCCTAGATATATATCATTATTACTATTATTATCATAGTCTTTATTACAAGCATATATACACTGAAGGGCATATAATTTCTATACATGAGAGGAGAAATTACATCTCAAATGTGTGACTTTATATAAATACTGTGTAAGGGTATTAGAACCCTGCACTGCATTTTAAGACAGAATTCAGACAAGGTAATGTTCAAAATATATTATACAAAAGTATTCCATATTCCATTGTTCTCTATGATCAACTGTTGAAGTTTTATAAAATTAAAAAAAAATTTTTAAACTTAAGAATTTCACAACCGTGTTGTGTGACCTTGAGTGACCTAAGTGGTTGGATTGAACCAAAGGAGGCTCAAAAAATAAAAAATTTCACAACCATGTTACGTGTCCCTCTTGAGGAATGAAATGACCTCTACAAATGTTTCTTAGAATAGTTAAGTGACCAACTTTTTCTAATAAAATTTTTCTCTGTGATCACTTGTTCAAATTTTTGAAAATTTTGGAAATTTAAAAAACCTTGGAAAAATTTCATAACCATGTTATGTGTCCCACTTGAGCGACCTAATGACCTATACAAATGTTTCTTATAATAATTCAGTGACCAACTTTTTCTAATAAACTTTTTTTCTGTGATCAACTGTTCAAAGTTTTGAAGTTTTTCCTTGGAATTACGTAAGGTTGAGAGGTGTTTCATTAATTGTTTCAAAACTTCAAAAACTTCAACAGTTGATCACAGGAAAAAAATTATTAGAAAAAGTTGGTCACTGAATTATTATAAACGATATTTGTAAAGGAAGTTAGGTCGCTCAAGAGGGACACAACACGGTTATGAAATTCTTGTAAGTTTGAAATTTTTGTTTTACATTTTCAAAAACTTGAACAGTTGATCGGAGAGAAATATTTTATTAGAAAAAGTTGTTCATTGAACTATTCTAAGCAACATTTGTAGAGGTCATTTCATCGCTCAAGAGGGACACATAACATGGTTGTGAAATTTTTCAATGTTTTTTTAAATTTTCAAAATTTTCAAAAATTTGAACAAGTGATCACAGAGAAAAATTTTATTAGGAAAAGTTGGTCACTGAACTATTCTAAGCAACATTTGTAGAGGTCATTTCATCGCTCAAGAGGGACACATAACATGGTTGTGAAATTTTTTTTTTTTTTGAGCCCCCTTTGGTTCAATCCAACCGACCTAACTACCTTTACAAATGTCGCTTACAATAATTTAGTGACCAACTTTTTCTAATGAACTTTTTCTGTGATCAATTGTTGAAGTTTTAGAAGTTTTGAATAATGATTTATTCGATGATCATCAAATATTAACTAATTGATTTGGAAGATAATTTTGAATAAGTTTCAAAATCACGGTAAGGATAATGAATAAGCAAAAAAAAAAGTTAAAAATCAGTTGCGAGCCTTTTGGCGCGTAAATGTCTCACTTGGAGTGAAGAGAATGAGATAATGGGTTTGTATGCCTCGATTTTTTCTGCATGGGTTATTAGTTAACGACTTTCATCATGTATAGAAATATATGCCCTTCAATGTATATATACTTACCTTGAATTGAGTCTTCTAGATGACAAGCCTCAGATTGATTCAAAACCTCAAGAATAAAGGATCGCCTCTATCCACCATCTTAGGTTTGAATTTTATATTATTTATTCCAGGGTGGATTGGTTAAAACCAAATGGTTTTAACCAATGGTTTTAACCATGGTTAAAACCGCTTGATTTTTTCAAAAAAACCCATTGGTTAAAACCAAGATCGAGATCGCGTTCAATTGTCTGCTGGCACTGAAATCGAGCTCGAAATCGGTAGATTTTTAGTTGTTGATCTAGAGATCGAGATTGGTTGCCGCCAATTTTTTGCAAACTGATCGAGATGGAGATCGACATTCGTCGATATTTGCATCAAAGAATCGAAATCGACATCGCACTATCTTTCAGATATAAAATCGAGATCGAGATTTACAGCGAAATATCGAGCAGCTTTTTGTCCTAACAATTAAAATGAATTTACCATTTAATTATATTTATGTTAAACTTTTGAGATTTTGTTAAATGTGTCAAATTTAAAGAAGAATTTAATTTCAACCAAAATGTTGGTTTTAACCAAAAAAAGCCTGGTTTTAACCAAAAAAAAACGGTTTTTTGGGTTTTTTTTTTTTTAAAACCAAAAAAATCCACCACCCTGATTTATTCAATTATTAATTAATTCCTTTGTTGGTTTCCGGTGGACTCGATGACCTCTCTCCACAGGGCAAGGGATTAGGGACAAAAAGGGATCCACATATACCACAAACCGTATCATGTGTCTTACTCAACCATTACCTTCATACATTACCCAAACAGGGCATCATCCTAATTAGTGTGCCGCATTGCTCTGGCTCGAGCTGGCTCACAAAAACTTTTGAGCCAGAGCCAGAGCATGGCTCTGGCTCATACAATAATTTTGAGTCAGAGCCATGGCTCATGAGCCAGCTCAACCACACAGCTCAGCCATGGCTCAATGGCTCATTTAGCTTTTGCAGAAGTCAGTAAAGAAAAGTCGTGTTTTCTTTCACAAAACACCCGTCAAGTTGGATACACTATACGTAGCAGCTCTGCTGCTAGATGTAACAGCTAAGCCACTAGATATAGGGGTAGGGGAGGAGCTGACCTCCTGCATTTAGAAGCTAAACTGCTCAATCTAGCGTCTTGGAGCCCCTATATATTGCAGCACCAAATTTATATTCAAAAGCTCGATCGTATCTGGTCTTGATCAATTTGGCTACTATTTTTAATCGATAGTAAATCAAATTTAGCAACTTTTCACCGTGCCGAAAAAATATCATCGTAGCAAGTTTGAGTTATTCGATAAAATGTGTCCGTAAATTATACCATTATTTTTTACTAATTTTTGTTACATTCGATGCCTGATCATCTATTCTTATACTGGTGAGATAAAACTCAATCGAGAATACTTAATACCTGAATTTAGAAAAGCTGCTAAATCTAAGGGCTCAGCCAATATATCTAAGAGTTCAAGCTCGTAGATCTAGCAGCAGCTCCTAGATATAGCAGCTACTCTACTTCTAGCAACAGAGCTCCTACTATAATTGATTGATCATATAAATCCGAATGAAATAAAGATTTTTATGTTGAAAATTTTTTTTCAAAATTTTAATTTGTTGAGCCAGCTCAACAAATGTCAGGAGCCAGAGCCATGGCTCATGAGCTGGCTCACACCTAAACCTGAGCCATGCGGCACACTAATCCCAACCCTGGAATTACCTAATCCGGGCATTACCCAAGCGAGACAATGCCAAACAAGACATTCTCAGACCTCGGGCATGACCCGACCCTGCGCATTACGTTGCCCAGACATTACCTTACACCAGGCATTACATTACATCGGACATTACCCTACCCTGGATATAACGCAATACCTTGCCCTACCGCCCTAGTCCACACCATAGCACCCTACTGCTCTTCCTAATGCACTCCCTACCTTCTTCAAGCAGTCTTTCCGCCCCAATGCACTCCCTACCGTTCCAACGCAATCACTACCGAACAAAGGTTCTTCCTGCCGCATCAACGCACTCCCTACCACCCAACTGTCTTCTCTAACGCCTTCCCTACCGTCCAATCTCCCTCGCTACCACCCTATCGACCTACCGTTCATCATCCTCCTTACGTTTTATGCAACAATTATCCCCGTTTACAATGGTTTATTCAAATTTTATCTGGGTCTCTGTTTATTTTAGATAAATTAATAAAATAATTATTCTAATTTTCTACACAAAAAATAACCATTCGAATGTTAAGCAAACTTGACAACATCATTAAGTTTTATGAATTTACTCGACTTTGCTATAATTTTCGAGTTTGGTAATTTGAAGTTTGTTTTCAATCTTCTTCTCAAGAATTGTATTCACGTTCTTCGTGTCGATACCATGGATCTTCAGGTGAGTGTGTAAACTGGAGGTGGATCCTTGTGGTGTCATTAGATTAGTTTCCACTCCATTTTCTGCACAGAGATTGCAATGTGCCATCGTATTCTTTTTTGAAAAGTATGTCCAAACAAGGCTCCTCTTCAATTTCCCCCTAGGAATGGATCTGGATTCATTTGTACCGCGATCTGCTGCAAAACAAAAAAAAAATCTAAACATGCTGGTTCACAAAATTGAATAATTCTCCGATTTAGTTAAGTATACAACGTTTTTTTAGTTGACATACCTAATATACAATTGAATACAATTATTGCAAGTCATTTCCTCGGCTCATAGAAATTTTTAGTTAATAAAGCTAATATTGGAAAGATCTTTTGACGCATAATTAATCTTTCCAATAAAAGCAACCCAATATACCTACCGACAGTTTATTTTGTAGACGAGCTCTTCTGCGCAACTGCGAAAAATGTAGCAAAACTTCGACTTTGACTTTTAAAGCCTTGTAAAGGCGGAGCAACGCGACCAGCTCGAGCCAGAGCCAGAGCCATGCGCAACACTAATCCAAATGAAAACTTTAAAATTGTTGCTAACTTGATTTCCTTTTGGAGTATGGAATTATCCTCGCGAATGTCCATAGCTATAGTGTGCAAATTGGTGGGGTTCCGTTTTTGTTTTGAAGTTATCGGATAATTCCATAAGGATAAAAAATTTTTATTCAACTCAAATTGGTTTTATCGTTCGTTTATATTTAGTTTTGAAATGGGTATACCAGCGCACCTTCGGCTCATTGTCATAAAATATTTCAGTATTTAAAATTAACTATGCCATAAACTTAATAAAACAGCGCAAATTCATATGCCCATGCATGATGATTGTGATGGATGGGGGTAACGTAAATCAGGTGTGTGCACTTCCGACCAACAAACTTAAACTGTATGAATTCCTATCTCATTCTTGCTTTACCAACAGTGTTGGTCATCCCGCCAATCCGTCCCAGCCAATTCCGAATTAATTTTGCGGTTGGTCATTCTCTATCCGGAAATTAAACAAGTAAATGCAAAAAAAATTTAGTAAACAAGTGCAAATCTTAAAAATCATAATAAATATTAGTAAACATGTGCTAATCTTAAAACTCAAAATTTTTAGTTTTAAGTTATAATTGTTAAGTTTTTTAGTTTTTAGTGAAATATTGAATCCTGCTAGAGAATTCGGGTAAGATAGATCAACCGAGCTGAAATTTAGTTCTGATTATTAACTGATATCTATTATTGCAAGACAGGTCAAATTTTCAAAAAATGAGGTGAATATTGAATAAACCTGATTAATAAACAGTTAATGACTTTTACAACCAACCTAATTTACAACCAATTTATACAACCATAAAAAAGACATGTACATAATTTTTACAAAATTTTACTTGACCCCCAACAAATCTTGAAAATCATAAAAATTTTATTTTTAAGTATTTTAATGTCATTAAATAAGTTTCTAATCCTAACGGTTAACTGGTAGAAATACGACAGCGAAAGTAATACTGAAGCTCGTATCGGCCTGGCTTTTTAAAAATGACAATTTGTTTGGTGAAGAGAGAAAGGGATGGGAAAAAGACAACAGAGCAGAACAGCTGTTGAAGAGACAGAAATTTTTTTTATCATTTTTAAAAAGCCAGGACTAATACTATCTTTGACTTTCAATGGGAATGGGATAATTTGTTCTTGTCTTTTTCTGCTGAGCAAATTTAGGATTGAGTGTGAAATTAAAAGGTTTGGAAATTATGCCAATTTTGTAAATTACTTAATTTGGGAAATTTTGAAGATAACGAGTTTAAAGCCAAGGTTGACTTTGGGTGAGAAAAAATACAATTCAGCGTCAAATCACATCAGCTATCTATAGAAATGTCAAATTAGGAAAACTCTTTGGGCATTATGAAAATTAGGAGTTAAAAACTAAACTTGACCATTTCTGATTGAGAAAATGTTAAATCGCATCAGTAATTTAAAATTTTTAGTAATTTTGGAATTACCCGAATTTGGCTAATATGAAAATTGTTGGTTGCAAACTAAGCTTGATCAGTTTGGACGGAAAAAATTAGAATTGGTGACAAATCGCATCAGAAATTAAAAAAAATTTGTCAATTTAAAAAATATCCGAATGCGAGTACCATGATACCGGTTTCCTCGAGTTTTATTTTTTTAAATCTTATATCAATAATTGATGCGTTCTTCATTCTTATTCCGTTTTCTAAAGTTTTGATGAAATAATTACAAAAAAAAAATTATTTGCCCACCTATTACACAAAGAATAAAGAAACGCTTAAAATGTTTTTTAATTTTGAAAACAAAAATTTAAAAAAATTTAACAATTATTTTGAATATTTGTAGGAGATCCTGAAACAAATTTCCATGCGAAAAACGAAAAAAAAAATTTTTTTTTCCAAACGAGACTAATGTTTTATTATCTCGTCATTTGCCGCTACCACTCTTTGGTAAAATGCCTTCTAGACCGATGAGACCGATTTTTAGGACATCGTTGTGTTTTGTGCTATTCTCGGACCAAAAATTAGAAGTCCTTCAAGATGGTGGTTGTTGATGAGAATGGGGAAAATTCAGAGCGGTTGTGCCTTATGAATTTACAAATTATGGAAAATCGGGTAGGACAATCCGAAAGAAAATGTATCTATTCATTTAATAGTAAAAGTACATGAGTAAAAATAAAGGAAATAAGTCCGATATGCTCATATGTGCATGATTGAAAAAAGTCATGAATCTGGCTACAAAACACGGAGGAGTCATAGCCATTAAACGACTCCCGATTCCCAAAAATCCTGAGAGTCAGTCATGGAGAACACTAAATATTCAGTCGATCCTTACTTTCAGGGTTACAAATAAAGATGTAATTAACTTTAAAACTAATTATCGATAAAATAAACAAACTTTGGACAAAGATAACTAATTCATTAAATGCTAAATTGAATATATGTCATTAAATGACTCATGACAGACTCTGCCGATAATTAATTTTATAATTAATTACCTCTTAACTTGTAACCCAGAGTAAGACTCGACCAACTATTTAGTTATAAACACAAAAACCATTTTTTGAAAGCTTTGAAAAGCTCATTGTGTTAATTACTAAGTACTCTCGAACCAAATAGCATTGAGCCCTCAAAGTTCTCGCCGAGAGATTTTTTGTTTTTTCTTTCGAGATGTGCGCGTCTTCTCATTTAAACTTTTAGGTGGTGAAGTTAAAGTTTAATTCTTAATTCAGATAAGTCTTATTTTTTATTTACATTTACCTTGCCACCAAAAATTCAAAAAGACATAGTGTTAAAGGTAAAACCATTTCTAATTAAATTGAAGGAGAGTGTACAAGGAGTTGGGCGGGAGACATCTGATAGCAAGAAATTTCTAGAAAAAATTGGAATTAAAAATGTGATTCAGGCAACTGCTATAGCATGTCAACGTATCAAAGGTGTTACTTGCGCCACATTAAAGACTTCCGAGACACAAGGTAAAAAATTTTTGATGTAATGAAAATCAAAAATGAAAGAAATGTAGGCAAATTCTTTTAAATGATACACAAGTCCAAAACTCAAAAATATGAAAAGAAATATTGGATTCGCGAGATAGATTAATTGAAAGAAACGTTGAATTAACCAAATCTACTCAAAATCTTGTTCTAAAATTAGAAAATTCTATTTATAGCAATGTCTGTGTAGAAATTTTTGAAACTCTGGACGACATGTCGTTCAAAGAGTAAATCACAATACAATACAATTGATTGACTGCCGCACACAACTCCAATTTTGAGATGTTTGTTTGGAAAATTGTCATATGCGACTCACGCCGAGGGCTCAATGCTATTTGGTTCGAGAGTAAGTTGCGTTTTTAAATATTAAATAAAGTGTAATATAATGTTTTAAAGGCCTTCGAAATGTTTGCACCTTTTTTTGTTGCTTTAGCAAGCAAAGGTTGTTACGCCCCTGTACTCCCACCATTTTGAAGGACTTTTGGTCCGAGAATATAATGTTCCGCGCGATGGATTGTTTAGACCATCACTCGATCAGTGTTGCCAGGTCATTTTGTTTACTTACTGAACCTCATTTTCGCACTGAAGTGAGAGTATGAATTTTAAATTGACTCAGTGACTTTTCTCGAATCAATCCTGAAGCTTGAGTCAGTGTCAATTAACTGAGTCATGAATCAATGACTCAGATTCAAAGAAATTTTAAGAAAAATACTTTTCTTTCTTTTCACACTAAAAAATTAGCATTTATACTTTATTTCAGCGTCTTCAGAACTGAAAGTGAGTATTACTAAAACGTTAAGTTGTCTAAATATCTTATCGGTGAAAGACTATGAAATTAATTTTTGAAATTCTCCTTTATTCTTGACCCGATTTGATACTAAATTTGCTCATATGCAATATTTACACTGATACTTTCCGTCAGCGGTCAGTCAGAGGACAACCTAAAGACTTATGCACATAGCGTATGATATACCGTAAACGTCTATAGGGTTGAATACCTGCTTTTGTATGCAATGTCATACTGAAGAGTGGTGGGCGTGGTTTATGTGAAGCGATATGAGCAAAATGTATTTGAATTAAAATTAAAATTTCTAATGTCTAGTGTTTACAACGATTTCGATTACGAATTGAATTTTTAGAAGCGTTGAATTTAGATTTTGATTGAAATCTGGAGTTGAATTTCAATTTCGACTCATGTAACTTACAAGTGTTTATTAAACTCGACAACAGCAGCTTACTCCCACTCTGATTTGTGGTGGGTTGCAGGAGTTGAAGAGATTTGGCTGGTACAAAAAATTTAAAAAGTCAGAAGATTCAGTCAAGACTCACTGACTCGTTTCTTTATTGAGTCAGGGTCACCCAAAATCAGTGATTCCGAAGAATCGATGAGTCGGAGTCAGAGAGTCAGAGTCATTCGGAAGACAACTTACGGGACTCCTATATTCGAATACTCCTATATTAATCAACCTTGCTCCTGATGGAAAATTTTTTCTATCGCTCGGGATATTAGACAGTTTTAAATGAGTGATGATATCGCATCTCAGAGTGGTATCGTATCTTACTCCGCCCACCAATACCACTCTCCCTTCCCTTTTTCGGAGATACGATGCCACGGCATGAGATACGGCGTGGTATCCTCCGTAGGAATCGATAAGATACGGAGGGAGATGCTACTCTGCATCGTATCTCACTTTACTCCAATCAACCATATGAGACAAGGATACAACTCAAGTTTCTTGAACAGATGAACACCAAATTCAAAAAAAAAATTATTAAAATTTTCTTTTAACTTTTTTTTTATGTCTGAATTGATTTTTTGTTGGTGACAGTTGTCACGAAGCAGGGTAAATTCCTTGAATTTGTAACCGACCAACAATTATCTGGTATAGTACCGAAGCGCCTGTTCTCGTAATTTGATGACACAAAATCGAAGGTAAATAATAAATTCAACAATTTATAAAACAGAAATTTTGATTTCCGGCATACTAATTATTACAGATATTTCGTGCTAAAAAGCCTCGAATATCCTATTCCACAAAAATGGAAATCAAACTGGTTCAACTTTGTATTCAATTGAACCCGTTTAAGTTTGGAATGGGTGGAAGTTAAAAATGGTTTGGTTGAAGTTTTCGCACCATCGCAGCTACATTCCTTAAACATCCTTATTTATTTTCAATACACATTTCAAAAATCAACATTCAGCAAATAAGAAAATTAAATGTAAATTAAAAATAAATCTCCAATTGTTTTGAATTCAAACAATTTGCCTCCAAAAACACTGCAAATGAAAACCAAGTGGATTTCGATNAGAAATTTTGATTTCCGGCATACTAATTATTACAGATATTTCGTTCTAAAAAGCCTCGAATATCCTATTCCACAAAAATGGAAATCAAACTGGTTCAACTTTGTATTCAATTGAACCCGTTTAAGTTTGGAATGGGTGGAAGTTAAAAATGGTTTGGTTGAAGTTTTCGCACCATCGCAGCTACATTCCTTAAACATCCTTATTTATTTTCAATACACATTTCAAAAATCAACATTCAGCAAATAAGAAAATTAAATGTAAATTAAAAAAAAATCTCCAATTGTTTTGAATTCAAACAATTTGCCTCCAAAAACACTGCAAATGAAAACCAAGTGGATTTCGATACGCCGATACGATGCTACAAAATTTAAAACTAGTCAGTGGTATCGTATCTTTGCGTCGTATCTTATCTCTCGTTACGATACGGATGAGATACCACTATACGATGCCACTCTCATTTAAAACTGTCTATGATGGAGGGGAAAGTTACAATACAGTAGACCCTCTCTTAATGCACATGGATCCCTCCACCCGACTTGAGCTTTTGCCGTGCAGTTTTACCGTAAACCGCCAAGATATTGGAGGGAAAACTTTTCCAAACTGTCAGTAATTGCTCTTTGTAAATAACTTTTGACATTCATTCTCATTATTTCAATTTGATTTACCGTGTTTAATTATAATGAACAAACCAAAGAAAACTAAACATTTGTCGCTTCATACGAAGCGTCAAGTGTTATCCAACTTGACGAATATGACAAGAAAAGAAGTAGCAGACGCATTTTCGATAAATGTTTCAACTGTGTCTAGAATTTTGAAGCAGACAGATGACATCAACAATTTCA
>NIPM01000243.1:146373-163796 GCA_002738285.1 Holacanthella duospinosa | reverse complement strand
CATATTTGGGATGACCAAACTTTTTCAAACATTGAATTGTTATTTTTACCACCAAATACAACTAGCAAAAGCCAACCGCTCGATGCGGGAATAACCAACTGTGTTAAGCAACATTATTTAAAACTAGTCGTTAGGATGCTCGATGAGGGCAAAGACTTATGTGATATAAGTCTTGCTAATGGCATTAACATGTTATGCGAATCTTGGGCACAGGTCAAGGAAAGTACCATTTCCAATTGTTTTAAAACTTGTGAAAAAGTTGATTAAAATAAATCGTACGTCTTCGTGAAACTTTACGGTATCACAAAACATAAGGGATACGGATACTATCATTGGGCCATAAGTGCATTAAGAGAGGGTCTACTGTATTGCAGATAAAAAATTTTTTTTGTTTTAATAGCTTCAGAAAGACCTTAACAAATTTCTATGCGAAAAAAAAATTTTTTTTTTTTTTTAAAGAAAAAATGTAGAAAATTTTATTTTGCCCCCACTATGGGTGATTCAACCCCATTTTGCACCAAATGAACCAAAATAGTAGTAGTTTCTAACTGCAGCGTGCATAGCCAGTCATCTGTGCCATTTCTTTTATGCTAAGATGAAAAGGTTAAAAAAAATGCTGGCGACAACGGTAGAAAATATCGTCTTTTCATTTTTTACTGTAGCATATGGTAAGAATTGGCACATAGGAAGTTCTTTCCACTTTTTTCTGCGTTATTTCTTCCAATTAAGTTTTTGAAATGGCATAGCAAAGACGGATTGATGCTGAAATTTCTTTTACTCTCTCATGAGCCGTTTCTTGTTATAAATGACTTGATATGGTAACGATAGTGGAAAGCAGCTTCTTGGGCGTCATTGCGTGTTTGGTGCAACCGCCGCTGTATTCGATACTTTCTTATCCGATTTATTTCGTATTTTACCCCCTACGG
This sequence comes from Holacanthella duospinosa, assembly GCA_002738285.1. Lineage (NCBI taxonomy): Eukaryota > Metazoa > Arthropoda > Collembola > Poduromorpha > Neanuridae > Holacanthella > Holacanthella duospinosa. The sequence goes on along the minus strand of NIPM01000243.1, from coordinate 162,870 downwards.
TTTCTTTCGAGATTTAGCTTATCCCATCCCCGTAAAGTTATTCTAATTATCAGAAAGAATACCTTTGCGAAAGAGAAAAAAAAATTTTTTATTCTCACGAGTCAATTTTTATCTGCAGTCAAATTTCTAGTCGGACTGTAACACTACTTATAGAACAGAAAAAAAGTTCATAAACTTATGAGATTTTGCTTTTTCATTTTGTTAGTTCTTGCCAAAGTAGTTAGATACAATTGAAATTGTAATTAGGATGAATAATTTCGACCTTATGCAACAAAAAGTTCGACACTTTTAGTTTTCAAGTAAGTAATTGTTGAGCTTTGTTAGTGATTATTTTCAGTTTTTCGGCATTGTCATTCTTCAAAAATTCCCGGTAGATTTCCTCGTGCTTCCGCATAATATGGGATACCATTGATGTATTGCTTGCAGACTTTCCAATGCCACCTCGAGAAATCATTTGTGAACAATTGTTACATTTTGTCTTCGTCTGATCAATGCACTGAGTATAGTATTTCCAAATACCGCTTTTCCTTCTAGATCCTGAAGTTGATTTCGTAAGAATTGGAATGTCTGTGAATAAGTCCAATTACTTAAGGGTTTTCTAAAGAAATCCACCGAACGGCACCACTCGGCGCGCGAAGACCGAACTTCCGGCTCCGTCCGAACGACTGGAGACGGACATTCGGCCAAACCTTCAGCCGAATGAAACCAAGTTGGGCGTGTGCGGTATCTATCGAAAGGTATTGTAATCGTGAACTCGACTCTTCTATATTGATCATTCTTTTAAGAATGAATGAGTTCAAAGATAAACAATGTCCTTGACCTCTGACTCGAGTAGTGGTGTTTTCTTATGCTAGTTTACACGGTTATAGGGGTTATAGAAAATTTATAATTCACCATCATTTATAATTAATTTCACTTTAATTTCCAAGAAAGAGGACCCACTAGTAGTGGAAACAAAATTTTCTCCGGTATCCTAGCTTGTCAAGGTCAGCGTAGAAATACTTGTCAGCTTCAGCAAGTACTTTATATTTATTCAACCGAAGGAAACATATTTGATCATCATCGAAATCGACTTTTGTCTAATATCGAAGACGTGTTGACATTTATGAACAGAAATTTGTCGTCGTTAACTACAAATACTGTCCAAGTTAATTGAAAACCACAATATTTTCTAACTGAATTGAAGGCTAATTCAAGCTATCGCGCTTGATAGTGAAATTATTTCTAGCATTTTTTTTTTAAATAAAATAGAAAATATTACATTGTTTCCCGCATTTCAAAAGAATAATTGAAAAATTTTTTTTTGGATCAATTTTTTTTTGTCTGAAACGGCTACTGCATCGGTCAAGTTGCAGATTCTTTAGTTTTGATAATTGATTGGCGATGCAGCGCCTATGCGAATAGATGGTCGAATCGGCGCCAATTTATCGAGGCAACAAAGTGTACTCAGATATCGTGATTTTGGGAACGATTCTGTACCAACTAGGTGTGAGGAGACTCAGAGTAGTCTACTCAATCTTCCCTGTGAGATAAGAGACCGATGGCCCAGTAGAAATGCACCAGCTACTCTGCTTTTTATCCCAGTGACAAATGAATCAATAATTTTATTACATGAGTTTATAATTTTGATGACGACAAGTCCTACACATAGTTACAAGCAAGAGGTTGGAAAATTACTAACTGAAGTTCAAAAAACCGGTATTATGATAAGTAAATGTCAACATTTCTCCATTCCGAGACAGGAGTTGACTTGAGTTTGTTTTAAATTCTAGAGTTTTGGATTTGTCCGATAAATCCTTTCCAAATAGGTTGAAGGTTCGACGCAGATTTTTATTGTTCCAGACTGTTTAGGATCTCATATTCAGTTTTGTGCTTTCCTCTTAAGTGATTCCGGAGAGATGAAGTTGACGAGCCTCGTTTTGTTTTCCCGGGATTAGTGGATAAACTGGTACCACAAAGTTCGCATTTAGCATGGAGTGGTGAAAGTGCTTGAAAGTACATCCAAACTTTACTGATTTTTCGTTCCGAATTTTGATCTGTAGTGAAGTTTGAAATCTAAAGTTAATTAAGCTTGGTTTCCAATCTTGCAGTTAGGTGGATTGTCGCGGATAACGTTTACAACAGATTTGACATTATATCGGATATCTTGCGATTTCTGATTGCCGGATCTCGCTTATCCAACACGGATAGTGCGCATGCTTAATGAGAACAGTGTAACATTTAATTTTCAGTGTAATTAGTTTGGAAATACAGGTCGAGGTATAATTAAGTATACAGTGGAAGCATTGTCCCGAGTTTGTGAGAAGTAAAAAATGTGTTTAAAATACGTTTTTTGTGAATCCTATCTCGTAGTAGAACTTTATCCAGTGTATAATGATTTATGCCTGACACTGTTATTTGTCAGTCACTTTGAGTAGACTTTATAATAAACTTTCTTTTCTAGAAGGGAAATAACTTCGAATTCGAACCTCTTCGAAATCGATTTCTGCCTTAGAATGAATAAATATTGTCCAGTGTTTATGATAACATCGATTTTCTAAACTTTAGTTATTAATTAGCCTTTCCTTTGCTTAAGATTATTCATTAGTCTTTTTACCTACCAAATTATATACCCATGGAATAAAATTATTGATTCATTTCTAATAATTTCGGAGGAAACTTTCTAGGAAAGTGTCCGCAGTGAGTACCTACATCTATGCGGTAAACAGCGGATCCGTATAAATTTTAACCGTTCGGGTTGTTGCCGGTTATCCGCGATATGCCTAGTAGGTACTATTATTTTCTTAGGTTGCTAGACTACCTAGTTTTGTGTTAAAAGTATTTATTTTTATGTTGATATATTAAGATTCTAAATTTAATTTAAGCGTTTGAGATCATACGGGACAAACCCTGAAGGTCCCCAAGGGGGGGGAGGGGGGTCAAACTCAAGGGTGCCCTGTGGGTGGTCCGACGAGCGCCTTAGGCGCTGGCCGATGGGTTTTTTTCGATATTTAATCTCATGACGGAGTCGAAGACTCCGGGTTGAATTACCCATAATGGAGAAAAATATAATTTTCTTTTTTTTTTCGTCTTTTCGCATAGAAATCCGTTTCATGACATTCTGTTATGTTTGAATGTTAAGACGCGTAACAGACATCAGTAATTATGTTGCGGAATCGATAGATTTAGCTGCCAAAACTTAATCACGAAAGTCACGGGATTTTCATGATCGAATCCCGTGATTTTCGTGAGTAGAAATATGCACCGTATCCTATGATTCGTGATTGAATGCCATCCACTATAACCCAAAAAATTTCATCTATAAAAGTTTCTCAGAATGAAAATTTGAATAACTTTTCCATATAAAAATTTTCTCAGTGGTGACCCATTCGGGTCAAGTCAGATCAAAGATCAAGTCAATTTACATTGCACTTATGGGTGGGTGAAAGGTAAAGTTTTAACTTTTTTTTTCGAAAAAAAATTCTCCCTTTTTTTCCGCATAGAAATCCGTTTCAGGACATTCTGAAGAGATTCTGAAAATTTTTTGTAAAAATTTAAGTCCAAATTTTTTTTCTAAAGTAAACATTTCGTTTCAAAAGTGAAAATTTATAAATAAATTTTCTCCCTCGGAAGGCCGAAGGGCTTCTGAGAGTGATCTGGAGAAAATTCTGCCATTGAGGGTCACAGAGTATTGGTGGGAATCAGGGTTTGTCCCTATGTTTGAGATAATTTGATTATCTTCTGGGAAAAAAAATCTATGGTATGATTTAGTTAGGTTGCTACCTAAGTATCTAAGAAAAATACAGTTTGAACTTCAGACTTAAGTTTGAACGCGTGGGAATTAAAATTTCAACTATTTTTCGTTGTCGAAAATAACGACTAAAAGTTGAAATTCAATTTTCATCTCTTTTCTGCCAGAATGTATTCTGTATTCTGTACGTCAGTAACGTAAATTCCCAGAATATACTTATCAAAATAAAGAAAGGAAGCCACGTTACCGCTCGAAGTTGGGAGTGTGACATGTGCATCTATGATGACTTCTGCATTGTTTTTAGGGCGAAGCGGCTCATCAGGGCCAAAAGTCATTCCGTGCATGGAACTGAGGTGTCTCCATAGAGGGGATGTTGTCCCGTTTTTAACCATCAGTACTTTTTCAACACCCTGCTCATCGCAGAGACAGCATAAAGCATAAGAACCGCTTTCCTCTCGCAGAAAATAGCTCCAAACTGGGTTACTGCTTCGCTCTCCCTGTTTCGACCCTTCCTCCGAATAAAAGTTCACGAACACTCGTTTCTTCTGCTCTTGAGTTTCTGATGAAAAAATAATCATGTTAAACGTTGAGGCAGTGAAGGCTTTATAGTTTTTTTTCGCAATAAGTTATACAGAATGAGTTAATAAGGGCTATCTAGAGATCCTCACTCCACCGGACCTTTCTCTGTAAGTTGTTCTGGGTAGCGGTAGCGATGTTTGATTAAAATCAGTCGAAGCATCGGCGGTACAACCCATTTAGATAAAACAACTTTCGACTAAATTATTCTTTGTTTTAAATGTAACAACATTTGATGTTATAAAATAAACAAAATTCTGACGCCGATTTATGGTGGGTGACACAAAGAAAGGTCCGGTGGAGTGAGGATCTCTAGGCAGCCCTTATTTACTCACTCTGTATACCCTATAATGCAGAATTATGTAAGCACTATCTAATTTTTTCACAAGCCCACCTTCACTTGCATCGCATGTTTTTAGATTTGACTTTCAATGATCAGGTTTGGTGAGATTTGGAGGAAAATAATCGGAAATTGGAGAGCAAAAGAATAAAACGTTTACATATTCTACAAGTTTTATTAGGAACCACTCACGCACGCCTAGGCATGTTATCGGATCCTTACGTTACGTTTCCACTTGGAAACGAGACAGTGGATTGTGTTGTTTCTCTTCTTTTTCTGTTTATCCGGAATGAAACGAAACAATAAAGAAACGATACCAGTACGATAAGAAATTTAATATGGCAAACTTATGAAAGCGTTAAGCTCTCCCAATTATTGAGGACTTAGATCCAGAAAAATTGATATCAACCCGTTGGAAATAGGAACCAAGGGGCAATGTTAAACTAATAAGTACAGAAAAGTAATTGGTTAAATCAATTCACCCTGGATGCAGCGGTTGGATTCGAAAAACTTTTGTAGAGGTCATTTTGCCCCTTCTGGAGAACAAAAAGTTTGACAAAAAAGGAAACATGTTACTTAAAAATGTGTTACTGCCCACCTTTTGGTCGAATCCAATCGGATGGAGCAAACAAGAGAAATGTTGGAAGGATATGGTAAGTGGACAAAAAGCTGTGGACATGATTAAATTGTAGGATATAAAGATCAGTGTTGATACACAATAGGTTTGGGATAAATAAAAATAAGCTTACGAATCTCTTCGCTTCCTATGTTATCAAGTGGATCATGACTTTCAAAGTCCAATTCTGTCTCTTCACTTCCACTCGAATGTATACCTTCGACACCCGCATCAGTATCTACAACAACGCAAGGTTTTAGAAACAAAAAAAAAATATTTATATTTAAAAAAAAAATAAAATTAGAACCCTTAGTTCGGAGTTTCTTGAGTCTGAGTCGCTTTCTACGTGCTCGTCGTTCAAATGATGACTTTCTCTTTCTTGCTGATTCAGCTGCGCCATCTAATTCACAATCGTTGTCGTCGTCAGTATCTCTATTTTCTTTTGCGAAATGGAGAGAGACGCCATTGGCAACCAAATTCGCACTATTTTTCCAATGAAGCAATACAGTTTGATAGAGCGTTTCTTCCCGATCCAGAAGTTTTCTTTGGAGGGAAAATTGTTCTGAAAATAGAACATAAGGTATTAATGTAACTATACGAAGGTATCAACTTACGACTTGATTCCCTGATTTAATACCATTTCGATTGTTGAATATCTCTTCAATGATCTTCATCTTTATATCCATCTCGGCGCGAAGCGAATGAAGAGATTTCTCAAGTTCTTGGACTTTACAGTGAAGCCCTTCATCATCTTCGGAAGTTGTGACTCCCTTCAAATTGGATGAACGCTTCAACATTTTAATCAAATTTTGATGAATGATGATGAATGATGAGATGGGATGGCTGACGTTTCCGGTCGATTTTCCCCACACTTGTAATTTAGGCAACTCGTATTCGAATTCGAAACGAAATTTACATTTCAATCGAAATCGAAATTCAAAGCTTAAATAAAAACCGAACTCGACATACGGTGGAAGTAAAGTACCATTCACTGATTTATCAGCCCATTGCACGCTTAACATTACATTAACCTAACAACCTAACCTAAGACCTAACAACAAATCTTAACACTAAGTACATAACGGCAAAATAACACTACTGTCTTATTTGCGAAATTGCCTCCCATCTAGAATTCGGGAAAGTGATACATCAATCGACTGGAAATTTAAATTTCCATTAAAAATATGCCATCCATTTTTGGAGGGCTACTCCAATTTTGCAAATTTTGTACAAAAAAAAAATTTTTTTATCTAAATATAACTATCTAAAGATATTGGCTGGAGCAAGTGATCACAAACTTCACGCAAATTACGAATCCGACATCCATTGTTGGCGGCCAAGTCGAATTTTTGAAAAAAAATTTAGATTTTATAACAAAAATTTTTTCGGAACATTTGTTTGGGACACCCTAAGTTTTCTCGTACTATACATTGTCACAAAATAATGTTCCAAAATTACAATTTTCAAAAAATTGTTACCTTTTGTTGTAGTTGTCGCAAAAACTTGATTAAAAAAATTTTCCTCTCTACTATTGAATGATCTTTCTGAAACCCTAAACACTATCACCAAAAAAATTTTTTGGTTTATGGAATTCAATTGACAATAATTTATGTCACATGCTCTTTCTCCAGCAAAGAGCATGGATCAAAACTTATTTCCAATGGTTTCAAAAATACTGGTTGGAGTGTATAATCAACATCGTTTATTTATTTTTCCAATGTCTCCGATCAAATATTCATCATNCTGAAACCCTAAACACTATCACCAAAAAAATTTTTTGGTTTATGGAATTCAATTGACAATAATTTATGTCACATTTATGCTCTTTCTCCAGCAAAGAGCACGGATCAAAACTAATTTCCAGTGGTTTCCAAAATACTGGTTGGAGTGTATAATCAACATCGTTTATTTATTTTTCCAATGTCTCCGATCAAATATTCATCATNAAAAATACTGGTTGGAGTGTATAATCAACATCGTTTATTTATTTTTCCAATGTCTCCGATCAAATATTCATCATTAAAATATTTAGTTGTGTAATTTGATTTATATTCATTGTGATTCGATTTCGATGTAGCAATAAGAAATTCAACATCTCTTATTTGTCGGTGAATTTGTCCCGTCAAATCCAGAGGTTTTAAGAACTTGTCTTTTCTGTAAGGTTTACTTTTACTCTTGGTAATTCGATATATATTTAACGCTAATAAATTTCAGTAAGCTTAGTATTTATCGCCTGATTTGTCCTGTTGAATCCTAGCTTTAAACTTGTCAATTCTGTAGGTTTAATTTTTATTCCCTGAAACTTGATTTTGATGAAGCAGCAACAGAGAAGCATTATAGGACTCACCCATGCACAATAGAAGGCAAAAATATTCTAATTTTTTAGGACTCATTCATACATCTAAATATTGAGTCCATTAATGGATGCGGCCTCAATGCATTTCAGAAACTAATAAGAGTGGCATGGTGGTGGTTGGATGCTCCCTCTTCTTCGCGCTCCTAAATAAATTGTTGCTGATTTTATCCTCGAAAAGACTAAAACGGAATGTTTCACATGGAATCACCCGTATTGGAATCAAAATCCATACTCCAAATGTGAACTCTAAATGAACTTTCCATTCCATTTCCATGAAACGGAAATGGAAATTCGCTCCGTACAAATCGAAGTTTAAACCGAAATCAAGTCGTAACTTTTCAGGGAGCTGATGCTCAGAAACGTCCACAAAACCGACGTCGTAATAATAACGACGCAAATATAACGACATCAAANCAGGGAGCTGATGCTCAGAAACGTCCACAAAACCGACGTCGTAATAATAACGACGCAAATATAACGACATCAAAGCGACAATCCATAAAGACATATTTTGAAGTGTTATCGCTATGGTATCTTAAACAACACGTCTCTATCTGCTTAACGACGTAATTAACGACGCTTTATTTTTACGAAATTAAATTATTATTATAAATTTATCAAAGAAATTGTGCGTGACAAATTGATTCTATTTCATTTCTTTTTTCATCAATGTGAGTGCAACAAGTAAAAATGTCAAAGCTACTAGATCCAAGAAATGGTCTGCGGAAGCGACAAAGCTTCTTATATAATCCATTACGGTTCGTGCATTTACGGTATTTCAGATGTATACCGTGACAATTAGTGCTACAGAAAATAAATATGCGCAGTTGCGCAAAGCCATTTTTAAGTAGGAGCTATGTCGGACTAGCTAAGAGACAGTTAGACTCTCAGGATCCACTTACGTTTGTTAGTTTTTTTTGCAAATTAATTTTTGCTCGATTTAATAACGTTTATTACCATTTGTTTGACTATTTAGTATCTAAAGATCTATCGGCGTAATCCCACAGCGAAAATGTGATATGGGCAGTGTCTGTGTGCTATTGTTCAATCCTATTTCCCCCATTTTTACTATGCGAGACGAACTCTTAGACAAATATATGAGAATTAACATTTNCAGGGAGCTGATGCTCAGAAACGTCCACAAAACCGACGTCGTAATAATAACGACGCAAATATAACGACATCAAAACGACAATCCATAAAAACATATTTTGAAGTGTTATCGCTATGGTATCTTAAACAACACGTCGNGTCGTAACTTTTCAGGGAGCTGATGCTCAGAAACGTCCACAAAACCGACGTCGTAATAATAACGACGCAAATATAACGACATCAAAACGACAATCCATAAAAACATATTTTGAAGTGTTATCGCTATGGTATCTTAAACAACACGTCGCTATCTGCTTAACGACGTAATTAACGACGCTTTATTTTTACGAAATTAAATTATTATTATAAATTTATCAAAGAAATTGTGCGTGACAAATTGATTCTATTTCATTTCTTTTTTCATCAATGTGAGTGCAACAAGTAAAAATGTCAAAGCTACTAGATCCAAGAAATGGTCTGCGGAAGCGACAAAGCTTCTTATATAATCCATTACGGTTCGTGCATTTACGGTATTTCAGATGTATACCGTGACAATTAGTGCTACAGAAAATAAATATGCGCAGTTGCGCAAAGCCATTTTTAAGTGGGAGCTATGTCGGACTAGCTAAGAGACAGTTAGACTCTCAGGATCCACTTACGTTTGTTAGTTTTTTTTACAAATTAATTTTTGCTCCATTTAATAACGTTTATTACCATTTGTTTGACTATTTAGTATCTAGTGATCTATCGGCGTAATCCCACAGCGAAAATGTGATACGGGCAGTGTCTGTGTGCTATTGTTCAATCCTATTTCCCCCATTTTTACTATGCGAGACGAACTCTTAGACAAATATATGAGAATTAACATTTTACCGTAGAATAATCAATACTTGTAAGTGTATTGGAAGTAGGTGATTGCAAATCGTCGTTCCCGGTCACACTCAAATTATTATTTGCATTATAACACGTGTAAGCGATAGTCAGCGCTTAATTTATAGTCATGTGATTTATGAGGGTCTGGCTTGTCAATAAAACTTGAGTAAATAATTAGTATCACAGTTCTGTAAAATGTAGTCATCTATTGCCTCAATGTTTAGTTTATCCTAAGTGAGTTATAATTTTAATAGAGCTAAATACCTGTCGGTATTTAACGACACAAAGATTATAAATAACGACGGTTTTACTTTATGAGCATGTCGATATTTATCTTTCCGACAACTTCTTTGACATGCTCACAACCGTCGTTAGGTCAACGACGTCTCTCATTAACGACACAATTTTTAATTTCAGCATGCGTCGGTAAATTTGTATTGTCGTTAGTAAATTTTTACGACATCGTTACGCTAGCGACGCTTCTGAGCATCAGTTCCCTTGCTTTCGAAATCTAAATCCAAATTACTATATCGATTTGGAGCTAAGTTGCAACTGTGGTCTCATTATCAAACTTGGTGAATAAAGAATTTGTGGGAAAGAGAAGTGGCAGTCAGTGAGGTCTGTCTAAGGCTACATGCACATAGAGACGCGACAGCGAATTTTACAAACGCGACGACGATGTTTCTGAATCGCGGTTACATAGACGAATGTGCAATCGTAGACTCAATCACGCTTAATTACACATAGCATCAGCTACGATTGCGATTGAAATATTCCATTGGAAGAAATGAGCATGCAAAACAATGTAACAAAGCAGAGAAGCAAAGAGAAGGGTCGGCAGGTTCTCTGTTGATTTAGGTGGAAACANAAGGCTACATGCACATAGAGACGCGACAGCGAATTTTACAAACGCGACGACGATGTTTCTGAATCGCGGTTACATAGACGAATGTGCAATCGTAGACTCAATCACGCTTAATTACACATAGCATCAGCTACGATTGCGATTGAAATATTCCATTGGAAGAAATGAGCATGCAAAACAATGTAACAAAGCAGAGAAGCAAAGAGAAGGGTCGGCAGGTTCTCTGTTGAGTCAGGTGGAAACTCACACAGGTGTCGGAACCCTCGAGTTTTTTTTCTCAATTCACCATCTATCAGCATTACAGAATGGCTAATCGTCACAAAACATGTGTTTTGATTGGACATAAGCTAAGGCTACATGCACATAGAGTCGCGACAACGAATTTTACAAACGCGGTGACGATTATGGCAAACGCGATTGACGCAAAAGTCTTCACATAGTTTCGCGACGACGATTTTTCCAATCGCGATGTGATTTTTTAGATATTTTATCGTCTCTAAGAACGATTCGCGCATATCTGTTCGAAACCGATATTTTTGTAACGATACGCCATTTTGTCATGAGAGATAGTGAGTTGAAAAAAAATCAAATCGAGGAACGGAGTATGACCACTGTGTGTGTTTCCATCTCACTAAACAGAGAACCTGCCGACCCCTATCTTTGTTTCTCTGCTTGTTCCGTTGCTTTACATTATACATAATTATTAGTCTTCATCTCACCTGAATTAAAATGTGAACACTACTTAGAAGCAGATGTCACTCATTTTTATTTCAATCGAAATCGTAGTTGATGCTATGTGAAAGTAAGCGCGATTTCATATTCATCTTGTAACCACGATTCAGAATAATCGTCGTCGCGTTTGTAAAATTCGCTGTCGCGACTCTATGTGCATATACGCAAAGACACTCCACGACTTCGCATCATGAACGCATTTATACCTGGGTAATTATTAATTTTTTTTTTAATTTGGTATCGTTGAAATTAAATTACGAAGTACACTATGCTGCGATAACACGGCTCATTTATAAAAGGTTGACTCATGAGCTGAATTAGTGTACTTCATGACTCCCAGTTTGGTCTTGATTTGGGGTCACTGACTGACTGTGGGACTCATTACTCTGTAATCTCTCAACTTTCGGAGTTGACTGGCAGTCATAACTCAGACTCCTTTATTTAGGATTTAGATTCCTTTAAGTTGGATCATCTACTGTATGAAAAGATAAATAGAAAGTAATGTGCATGACTCTGACCCAGGGTTTTTGGGATTCTGGAGTCATTTGATGATTCTAACTTCCAAAAACCCTATTTGCTACTGGTCGTCCTGTTGCACATGGGATTCCCCCNTTCCTATATTCAGGAGTTGAACAAATATCCTTCCTCTCTCACTACATTGGGTGACGCTACAAAGATGGGCAAATCGATAAACTATAATTCTAACATTATGGATAAATTTTAGCAGCTGAAATAAATATTAGAGTTCTACCGAAGCTTCGGCCTGCCGAAGTCTTGCCTTGGGCCTTCGGCCTATGGTCGAAGACATTCGGCCGAAGGTGTTGATGTGTGGTCTCAATCGAAAGTTCTAGTCTTTAGCGTATGTAAAAGAAATACTCTTAGAATTTGATATAAGTATTATATTTTGTTTCACTTGGCTTCCAGGAGTGAAATAGGTGGTAACATTTTAAAAACCACGAGAATTTCAAACTTTCTAAATGAGCCGTGTTTCCTTCATCCTCTTCGATTCGTAATCTACAACGCCATTTCATCACAAAGAGCAGTAAACGACACGTTAACGATTTGCAGAAAAATTGTGGACATTTCAATCACTTACCATTAGCAACTTCAAAGCTCGAAGAAATTCAATCTCGGCTTGGTCTTAACGCTAAAAAATTGGTACAAGATGTTCCAACCCGCTGGAATTCATCTTATTATCTAATGGAATCAATTTTAAAACAAAAAGAAGCTCTCTTGCTTTATTCGGGGGAATCTGATCTTCAAAAACTAAATATTAAACAATGGTCCCTTCTGAGCTCAACACTCTCACTTTTGAAACCTATTGAAGAGATTTCTAAAATAATCAGTAACTCAAAATCTACTATTTCCGACGTGATCCCAGTGATCCCAGCCGTTGCGACCATTAATAGTTACCTAGAAAAGAATATTACTCTACACCAAGGAAAAGTGAAAACCAGATTAATACTCTACACCTTCAGAGTATGAAAATCAGATTTGATCACATGTTTGATAACCAGGATTTCACGATGGACACATTTCTCGATCCCCGCTTTAAACTTAATTTTTTCCCTGCGGATAAAAGAGGAATCAAATCATATTTGGTGAAGGAAATTAAAAACCGATATGAAAAATTTCAAAATCCAAGCGACAATGAAACTCAAGGTCAATCGAATATCGCGTCAGATACCGTAGTTGATATTTCTCAACAAACTCATAGTTCATTTTGAACTGCTTCTCGNTCTACACCAAGGAAAAGTGAAAACCAGATTAATACTCTACACCTTCAGAGTATGAAAATCAGATTTGATCACATTTTTGATAACCTGGATTTCACGATGGACACATTTCTGGACCCCCGCTTTAAACTTAATTTTTTCCCTGCGGATAAAAGAGGAATCAAATCATATTTGGTGAAGGAAATTAAAACCCGATATGAAAAATTTCAAAATCCAAGCGACAATGAAACTCAAGGTTAATCGAATATCGCGTCAGATACCGTAGTTGATATTTCTCAACAAACTCATAGTTCATTTTGAACTGCTTCTCGNTAATCGAATATCGCGTCAGATACCGTAGTTGATATTTCTCAACAAACTCATAGTTCATTTTGAACTGCTTCTCGGAGCTGAGCAGAGACAATTCTCAACCTGTTGACTTATCAACTGAATTGAAAGCTAAAATCGAAAGTGAACTCAATACCTTATTTGGTTACCCTATCAATGCTTCTCTCTCGGAAAGAACATCCTTTAGTGTGGTGGAAATTGCACTCTCCAATTTATCCTCTTTTGGCTCGTATAATGAAAATATTCTTATCCTCTCCTGCAAGTACTATTTCAAGTGAACGATTATTTTCAGAAGCTGGGAATACTTATAAAACGAAAAGAAATCGACTTTCGCCTCAGCACGGTGAACAATTTACTTTTCTTCACAACAAATATTTTTTGTTCAACTTTAAATATNATCGACTTTCGCCTCAGCACGGTGAACAATTTACTTTTCTTCACAACAAATATTTTTTGTTCAACTTTAAATATTAAGAATCAAATTTTTTTTATCGATCTAAAATACAAACCCTAAATAGGTTTGCTCAAGATTTGCTTTAGAATAAAATTTATACTGTAAATGAACTCATTTTTAGCTTTTAAAATTGTTATTGAAAATCGGGTAAACAAATGTCAGAATTTTAATGCAGAATCCAATTCCTATCAGAATTACCTTTCGATTGATACCCCACACCAAAACATTCGGCCGAAGTTTCGGCGAAGCCTTCGGCGCATGTACAAGTGCCGTAGCCGGAGCTTCGGTCTTCGGCTAGTGGCCGAAGGGTANATCGACTTTCGCCTCAGCACGGTGAACAATTTACTTTTCTTCACAACAAATATTTTTTGTTCAACTTTAAATATCAAATTTTTTTTATCGATCTAAAATACAAACCCTAAATAGGTTTGCTCAAGATTTGCTTTAGAATAAAATTTATACTGTAAATCAACTCATTTTTAGCTTTTAAAATTGTTATTGAAAATCGGGTAAACAAACGTCAGAATTTTAATGCAGAATCCAATTCCTATCAGAATTACCTTTCGATTGATACCCCACACCAAAACATTCGGCGAAGCCTTCGGCGCATGTACAAGTGCCGTAGCCGGAGCTTCGGTCTTCGGCTAGTGGCCGAAGGGTACCCTTCGGTGGAACTCTAATAAATATTAACACTTTCTTAAACTTGATCCCTATATCTAGTATTAGAATGTTGAAGAGATTCTACACTGTTTTTCAATGTTTTTTCTACTCAAATCAATTCTTGGTTGATTCGGGCGGCGAAATAGCAAACTGTAGAAAAAGGAAATAATTGAACCGCTAAAAATAAAAAACTTGTTTGTTATTCGGCTAAAATGAACATCGGTGTGATGAACTGAATTTTACGGTGCCTACATTTGTTATANTAAACATCGGTGTGATGAACTGAATTTTACGGTGCCTACATTTGTTATAGCCGATCTCCTTATCCACTATAATTCTATTTCGTGGAAACTCAACCAAACTTTTCCATCAAACAGTACTGAATACACATATTTGGAACTAGTCTTCAAAGTCTANAAATAGCAAACTGTAGAAAAAGGAAATAATTGAACCGCTAAAAATAAAAAACTTGTTTGTTATTCGGCTAAAATGAACATCGGTGTGATGAACTGAATTTTACGGTGCCTACATTTGTTATAGCCGATCTCCTTATCCACTATAATTCTATTGCGTGGAAACTCAACCAAACTTTTCCATCAAACAGTACTGAATACACATATTTGGAACTAGTCTTCAAAGTCTANTCGTGGAAACTCAACCAAACTTTTCCATCAAACAGTACTGAATACACATATTTGGAACTAGTCTTCAAAGTCTAGTTCAAACACGCCATCACCACAACCAAAGTAGCAGAGCAATCCCATAAGTAGTCAAAGAATAATTCATTTCCTTTATTTCCCTATACAATAAACAAATTTGAGGTAGGCGACCAGTTCTGATGACAGAGAAGAGTTTGGTGGGGAAAATGCAGGAGATTTTGTCTCACCGTCAAGAAAAAAATGGTGAGAAAAAAATTGAAGGCTATTAAAATGTTTAGGGCAGTACCAATCCCTGCAGAAGTAGTTAGAGCTTTTTGAATTTTTTTTCACTCCCTGTTTCACAAACCTCACCTTATAAATATATTCAACCCACATACTAAAACTTCCTCATAGACATATGGGTGGTGTTACGTCTCAGCCCGTGCTGTACTAAGAAATTGCTCAAGATTCCCATGGTATGCGAAAATTAGATTCATTATGAGAAGCAGACCAATACAAAAGAATTGAAAATTGGAAAATTTTGTTAGATAAATTTTCTTAGAGGCAGAAAATTTTGTTGATTAAAAATTCATACAGCCAGAAAATTTTGTTGGATAAATNCAACCCACATACTAAAACTTCCTCATAGTGTATACCCACCACAATGCAGAGTCGGGCACGACTACTAAGAAATTTCTCAAGATTCCCATGGTATGCGAAAATTAGATTCATTATGAGAAGCAGACCAATACAAAAGAATTGAAAATTGGAAAATTTTGTTGGATAAATTTTCTTAGAGGCAGAAAATTTTGTTGATTAAAAATTCATACAGCCAGAAAATTTTGTTGGATAAATTTCCACACAAGCAAAAAATTTTGTTGAATAAATTTTCACACAGGCAGAAAATTTTGTTGGATAAATTTCCACAGGCAGAAAATTTTGTTGGATAAATTTTCACACAGGTAGAAAATTATGTTGAATAAATGTCCATAAAGGCGAAAAATTTTGTTGTATAAATTTGCTTGTAGGCAGGGTGTGGACATAGGCTGCTCCTATAATGCCCATGTTCCTTTGAGATTACATAAAACTGAGATATTATACTATAAAGGTTGTATGTTAAAAAGATTCTTGTTTGTTTGTTTGTTTGATAATTTATTCAAGTGTCAGAGAGCATCATTTTTATAAAAATGTTAATTTGCTAAGACACCCCCGCATACGCAGGACTAATTAAGTAAAATAATAATAAGTAATCTTAATTTTTAGAGTGATTTACACTTTGAATTGGCATGAATTGGTTATAGCCCATAGTTAATTTACATACTGGTAAATTCTACAGTTCTCGATTCCTTTACCCACTCTTTAGCTTCTTTTTTCAACTTTCCCAATGTGACTATTTCGTCCAAGTTATTAGTTTGGATGAATTTATTCCATATCAGTATTGCTCTATCACTGAAAGACTTTTTAGAAAACTCAGTATTTTTTCTAATCATTTCAAAAGTTCC
>NIPM01000243.1:0-137613 GCA_002738285.1 Holacanthella duospinosa | reverse complement strand
TTTTTTTTGGAAAAAATGACATAACTCAGCGAAAAGAAATTTTTTCTAAATTTCCTTTTACGGGGTAATGTAGCATTAGGAAATGCACTATTTGAAATAATTGAACCAAATATCCGAGCGAAAAAAATGAGGTATGCTTTTCTGCATACCATCCTTTTCACATTTACACTGCTTTTCGGTTATAGATTTTGTGGAGAATGTTAGAATTCAAGATGATGATTTTACCTTTGGGTGTGGCTTGTCGCTCATATGGATAAAGACTGGGGTCAGAAGGACTCTTCGGGCGAAGTGGTTGATCAGGACCAAAAGTAATATCATGAGTTCGAGTGAGGTGTCTCCATAATGGAGACGTTGTCCCATTACTCATCGCCAACACTTTTTCAACACCTTCTTCATCACAGAGACAACAGAAAGCAGACAGACCTTTTTCTCCTCGCAGAAAATAGCTCCAAATAGGATTTGAACTTCGTTCCCCCTGCTTCGATCCCTGCTCAGAGTAGTAGTTTACAAATACTTTTTTCTTTGAGCCTTCCGCACCTGGAATTCAAGACAAAACACGTTTTGAGACTAGCGATATTCGTGAATTGTAGCTTTTATTTTTAGATATAACAAGTAACTTCCCCTAGTTTGAATGTCCCGAGCATATAAAGAATATTAAAAATTTGATAACTAATTATAANGATTTGAACTTCGTTCCCCCTGCTTCGATCCCTGCTCAGAGTAGTAGTTTACAAATACTTTTTTCTTTGAGCCTTCCGCACCTGGAATTCAAGACAAAACACGTTTTGAGACTAGCGATATTCGTGAATTGTAGCTTTTATTTTTAGATATAACAAGTAACTTCCCCTAGTTTGAATGTCCCGAGCATATAAAGAATATTAAAAATTTGATAACTAATTATAATGTTGTTCTAAACTTTTGAAATTTCGTGAAAAACTATTTATTTTATCAAGAAGGTGATTTTACTGAAAAAAAATTTTTTTTTTTTTCTTTTTTTCAAAAGAAAACCAGCTACGTTGCTTTATTAAATTCTAGGGCCAAGTAATGTTTTTATCGACTGAGCTTAGAGTAAATGAATGTAAAAAATGGATTGTTACTTTAACGTTATAAGCAGTATACTTTAATCAATTTTTGACTGATTATTATATTCTCAGTATTAATTCATCCTAAAAAACTTTAATATGTTTATAAATAAACTAATTATTGAAGCTGGAATTTTGTCATCGACTATTCTATACTCACCGAAATTTTCGTCACTTTCTACTACAGTCACCTCATCATTCGAAGCTTCACCTTCATCCACAACTTCCGACACAATTTCGGGATACTCATCATCTGCCAAGATTCTTACACCATCATCTTCAAAAAACAAGTTTGATTAAAATAACATTTAAAATAAGTAGCTTAAATTATTCGTAAATAAATTCATAATTTAATTTACCATCACTTTTCAATCTCTTCAAGAGTCTTAGACGTTTTTTTCTAGCTCGTCGCTCGAATGCTGCTTTTCTCTTCATACTAATCTCTGTTTCATCGACTATTTTGCATTCGATGTCATTATCGTCACTGTCTCTCCCTTCCTCCGCAAACTGAAGAGAGAAACCACTAGCTGCTAAATTCTCACTGTTCCTCCAATGTTGTAGTACTGTACGGTAGAGTGATTGCTCTCGCTGTAGTAGTTTCATTTGTATGGTGAATTGCTCTGGAAGGAACATCAACAATAATTATTGAAAAAACTCCGAGTTTTGTGTTTTGGTAGGATTACTCGAAAAAACAAACATTATTAGAATCTAGGAGGCATAAGTTACTAAATTAGTATTTACGGACCAAAATTTTGGAAAAAGTAGATTTTCCTGACGAAAATCCTGAAATAACCTGCATGAATTATTTGTGCCAAAGGAGATTCATTCAAACAGTCTAATAAATCCAGTTATAGACTCGATTTCGGTTGACGAAGTTTTGGGAAAGCAGTGGCATTCATCCCGTAGAGTAATAAGAAATGTTTGTATAAATATTCGGCAAAAGAGCTAAAATTAGTCCGCAAATTCATGGTATCCTTGGTAGTGAAATCCCATTGTAACAATCATTTATTAGTTAAATTAAATTTAGTTAGTATTAAGTTTGATACGTTGCAATTGGGACCATAGTTGCAACTAGTCGATGATCTAAGATCAGATTCAGATCGTGTTTAATTTTCTGTGTGGCATAGAAAATCGAGATCGAATTTGATCTCTCGATCAGAAAATCGATATCGATGTATACCAATAAGAAGATCGAGATCGGTACTCATTAGAGGTGATACAGATATCCGGCAACCGGATATCCGGCAGCGCCTAAAACTGCCGGCTAGACTATCCACCGGATACCTAATACTTATAGGTTTCCGCGCGGATAATTTTCTAGACAATTTTTTCAGAAATCCTAAGAAATGAATCAATAATTTCATTAGATTTAATATATTGGAGTATTATTAAATGTATTAGAGTTAAAAATTGACCCATGCACGTCCGCGTGAAATGAGTCAAGTCGCATCTTGTTTTGATAAAAATTATGTGCAATACGAGCTTAATCTAGCAAGCATGCCGGATATCCGCCGCGAATATCCGATATCCAGCAATCAAAAAACGGCAGATATCCGATATCCGGCAAACCTGCCGCAACTCACTAATGCACATGGATTTGTCCATCAGATGATTGAGATTGGGATCAGTAGCCATTGATCTTTTCACAAAGTGATCGAGATCGATTTTTTCCAGAGATCGTAAATATTAGTCAATCCATCGATATCATTTGCTACCTATCCAAAAACTAGAGATGTTGCAAAGCTTCTAAAATTCGAAGACTTTGGTGGAAGTTATTGAATTTTCGAACCTTCAATCTTCAAATTTTCTGGGCAATCTTCGACGAAGTCTTCGATCGAAGTTTCGAAGATGAAAGCGAAGTATTTTAAGTGCGGTGTACTTACACACGTTTTGATTCATTTAATAAAACTAGGTACATCACTCGTCGTTTTGTTTGAAAATTTAAAGAGTAAAAGCAGAACTTCTAATTTTCTTTTTAACTACAAAGCCCAGCCGTAAGTTACCATTTCGATTGTTAAGAATCTCTTCCAAGATTTTCATTTTGATATCCATTTCACCACGAAGGGTCTTTACAGATTTCTCCAGTTCTTCGACTTTGTGCTCGAGTCTTTCATTTCTTTTTTCTTCACTAGTTTTTACAATACCGCTTTCTGGCCGCTTATTAGTCATTTCCTGTATTTCTTAGTAACCTTTTCCTTTACCGTATCACCATATGTTTACGCCTAAATACATAATCACATCATTATTAAATTACATAATTGTTACAGAATCGAACATACCTTATGAAAAATTCTTAATCGCAATGAAATATACGTTTAACTCACTACACGCACCGACCCACCAATCAGCCAGCACTGATTGTAATTTATAAAATAAACACAAATACTCTTTTTGAAATCTTGAATAATCTTCCTCAATCCTCCTCACTTGTCTTGAATGATTATTGGTTATTTGCAGTGTTGGGCAGTTTTGAGTTTTGACACTAGTGTTTCGCATGGCTCTGGCTCAATGGCTCTGGCTCTGGCTCGAGCTGGCTCACAAAAATTTCTGAGCCAGAGCCAGTGCATGGCTCTGGCTCATTGTAGTAATTTTGAGCCAGAGCCATGGCTCATGAGCCAGCTCAACGAAACTTGTGAGCCATGGCTCAATGACTCAACTTTTCCCCTAAATTCTTCCACTTTTCTCCTAATTTTTTACTTTTTTTCTTCCAAATCATCACTTTTTTTTTTAATTTTCGGAATTTTTGGTCACTAAAAGTCAATTTGCCTTTAGCCAGTTCACAATTATGATTTGTGTTGGCTTATTCTCAATAGGTCATTCTCACTTTTAGCAAAATGTGCATATTGACGTGAAAAAAAAATTTTTTTTATGTTGAGTCATGAGCCATGGCTCTGGCTCATGAGCCAGCTCAACAAAAGTGCGGAGCCAGAGCCATGGCTCATGACCAGAGGTCGAATACTTCCTTATCTACTTCTTTTTGGGTATTGCACCTACACCTCGGTAACTTCGTATCTTTCCGATTCATGTAATTTGAGGATGAATGGAATGCCCTT
Source organism: Holacanthella duospinosa (assembly GCA_002738285.1). NCBI lineage: Eukaryota > Metazoa > Arthropoda > Collembola > Poduromorpha > Neanuridae > Holacanthella > Holacanthella duospinosa. The sequence goes on along the minus strand of NIPM01000243.1, from coordinate 133,478 downwards.
ATAAAAAAGTATTTTAAGTATTTTTGGTTTTTAGGCATTAGGAAGTACTTTCGAAAGTAATTTTGAATATTAATTAAAAAGTAGTTTGTCAAGTAATTTGATGTATTAATAGTTTTTCTAGGATAATTTTCCTCATATTCGCTCTAAATTTGCCGATGNTTTGTCAAGTAATTTGATGTATTAATAGTTTTTCTAGGATAATTTTCCTCATATTCGCTCTAAATTTGCCGATGAGTCAAAATGATAAACTGCAGAACAAAAAAGTCCACAATTTTATTCAAAAAAGTATATTTAAAATTAAATTATGCAGCCTTTAAATTTTCGGTAAGGCGAATTCCGAGGGACCGAAATAATTGGACTAAATAGCGCAGTCGGGACCCAAAGATTTAAACCGAACCTTCAGTTGCAATAAACGCTTTTTCGCGGTCCGAGATATAATAAAGACATGCTTTTATGTCGGTTAAAACGAGCGCCAAGTAATGGTATACTTTATGGAGAAACCAACTTTTTTTTTAGAAAAATTTAATAAAAATATCCTTTAAACTATATAAAATCATCTGACTTATGTATTGGAGCCGTGATAAAGTGTTTAAATTAATCATTCCTTAACCAATAAATCAAACAATTCGACTTTTATGCTCCAAATTAGCATACAACCGGGTTTTTAGGCTTCAATTAAGTGAATTAATTAAAAAAATTGTAAATACTTACCAAAAATAACAAAGTATTGTTAATTATTTTATACTTTTTTATCAGTATTTCGTCGCTTTTTGGCAAGTATTTAAGTAAGTAAAACGCTGTTTAAAAAAAAGTATATATCCGCCCTCTGCTCATGAGCTGGCTCACCGCTCGGGTGAGCCATGAGCCATGGCTCATTGAGCCAGTGGCTCTGGCTCACGCCAAAAGCTGAGCCATGCGAAACACTATTTGACACCCGTCTTTTGATTTTTCAAATTTTGACCATTTCCGCCTTTTACGATTGACTCATCCCGTCTTTTGAGTGGCCTAAAACTTTGCGAACAGGTTACGAATTAAGGTACAATTAATGGAATGGTTTACCTCTCGGATTTGTGTAAGTAATCCATCTATAGATTACGAATCTGACATCCATATTCTTGCCGAACACAAATTGTCCAAAAGTTTATCAAACTTGCACAAAAAATAAGTTCACCAACTATCCCAGAAGTACTGGTCAGAGTGCTACACGGAATCAAGAACTTATATTGACTTATTAGCGGAATAGCCTCCCCTCTATAATTCGGGAAAGTTATACGTCAATCGACTGGAAATTTAGCGTAGATTACGAATTTGATATCCATTATTGAATGATATTAATATTAACTCTCATATCTCTTCAAAATAACGTGCGTCCACTTGTGACTGCAAAATTAACACACAAGGTTACTTTATTGATTTGAAAACTTTGTTGAATTACAAAATATGCTATCGTGAAGATAAACATTAAAGAGAAGCCTGAAGTTGCTAAAACACCGACGGCATCAAAAAAGGGGTTTCAAACCTGCATCATGCACCATCAGAAGTTCTGAGTTTCCTATGACTAGCACTGTCTAACTTACAAGATTATATGACTGTTAACGTGTCGTGTCTACCATAGACACGAAACGAAACGATATTTTACTTTGTCGATACGACACGGTACGACTCATTTTTGTTGAAGACACACCACAGAACGACATGATAAGGGGAAAAATCGGACACGACACGATTACAATAAGATATTTTCTGTCAAATCTTAATTTATGCACAATAAACCATTACTGCTACTGTTAGAACTCTATCAATGTTGAATTAATAATTGGTACCTAATATTTTGTCAACTACGAACTCCGATAAGTTGCATCCAAATTTTCTTTTATATCCAAAACTTCAAAGAAACGCATTCGGAAATAGTTTCTGCCTTCATCGATTGCCGGTTGCAGGGAAGCAAATAAGATCCGACTGAAAATAATCTTTATACAGGTACTCCTGTTCCACAGATTGCCAGATAATCACCAGCCATTTTGGACAAGTGAAGAAAATCTTGTTCATGCATCTATGATAACAATTTTTTCAAATTATTTTGTGATTTTTCGTACAATATTTTATTTCAATAGCCCCGGGCTCGATTAAATCAGATCCAACAGGGTCGGATTTGAAATATCTCTAGCTCATCAAGTCTTCTCTCTACCTTCCTGAAACATGAAAGTTATTGAGAGAGAAATGAAGAAGTTGATGCTTCTTTTGGTTGAGTCAATGGCTATGTGTTGTACGCCTTCCTCCATTTTTCTTTTATTTGACTGTATTAAATAATTGAATTACTTTCAGCACAATGAAGTTGGTAAACTTGTGCTTACCTGTTATATCGTTTGGAACAAATATTTCTTTCACTTTTTGAACTCCACCCACTCCAAGTTTAACTTATGTTTCGAGGGTNATATCGTTTGGAACAAATATTTCTTTCACTTTTTGAACTCCACCCACTCCAAGTTTAACTTATGTTTCGAGGGTACCTTCCTCGGCTGCTACCCATAGTTGGGCAAATTATGGATGAGGGATTGGGTGGATGGAAAAATGCGTTTGTTTGTTTTAATTCGCCTAATTCATGCGCTAAGGCATTGACACATAACACAAGTGTAAAAATAAAGAATACACTCACGGATAGGTTCGAATCCAATTTTCAATTCAATTTATACAATGAAACAATGAACTGAAATTAACCCTCTACTTACCCTGCTCAAGAGCAGANAATGAACTGAAATTAACCCTCTACTTACCCTGCTCAAGAGCAGAGGAACTTTTATGGGTATGTTTAGAATTTTTAGGTACATGGCCTATCCTCGTGTTAAGGAAAACCTAGGTAAATTTCTATAACTTTACCCCAAAAAGTCGGGTATGTTGGGTAAGTTGAGAGGGTATATAGCTCCACCCTTTGCTCTAATTCTGAATTAAGTTTTAAAAAACCCCGGGTAAAACCAAGGGGTTTCTAGCTTACCCCAATTGAGAATTCCGGCTGCCTGATTGAATACAAATTTTGTGAACTTGACAAGAGTCGGCTAGGCTTTGAAGAAAAGTATNAGAATTCCGGCTGCCTGATTGAATACAAATTTTGTGAACTTGACAAGAGTCGGCTAGGCTTTGAAGAAAAGTATTTAGAATACAAATATCCGCACTTTTCATTAATAAAAATTTACTTTTACCTAATAATAAAGATAAATTGATTAACTTACATTTCCACTAGTTTTAGGTGTTCCAATAACTGCATATGTTTTAGTATCAAAAACGTTTCATGGTAGNATATCGTTTGGAACAAATATTTCTTTCACTTTTTGAACTCCACCCACTCCAAGTTTAACTTATGTTTCGAGGGTTCCTTCCTCGGCTGCTACCCATAGTTGGGCAAATTATGGATGAGGGATTGGGTGGATGGAAAAATGGTTTTGTTTGTTTTAATTCGCCTAATTCATGTGCTAAGGCATTGACACACAACACAATAATGGTACTAAGTGTAAAAATAAAGAATACACTCACGGATAGGTTCGAATCCAATTTTCAATTCAATTTATACAATGAAACAATGAACTGAAATTAACCCTCTACTTACCCTGCTCAAGAGCAGAGGAACTTTTATGGGTATGTTTAGAATTTTTAGGTACATGGCCTATCCTCGTGTTAAGGAAAACCTAGGTAAATTTCTATAACTTTACCCCAAAAAGTCGGGTATGTTGGGTAAGTTGAGAGGGTATATAGCTCCACCCTTTGCTCTAATTCTGAATTAAGTTTTAAAAAACCCCGGGTAAAACCAAGGGGTTTCTAGCTTACCCCAATTGAGAATTCCGGCTGCCTGATTGAATACAAATTTTGTGAACTTGACAAGAGTCGGCTAGGCTTTGAAGAAAAGTATATTTAGAATACAAATATCCGCACTTTTCATTAATAAAAATTTACTTTTACCTAATAATAAAGATAAATTGATTAACTTACATTTCCACTAGTTTTAGGTGTTCCAATAACTGCATATGTTTTAGTATCAAAAACGTTTCATGGTAGTATTATGATGTAAAGTTCTATTTTATATTCAGTTTTGTTTGGGACATTTGTAGTTGTACATATTTTACAGCCATTTAGAGATGATATTTAATTGTATAAAAAGGAACATAGAATCTTCTTTTTCTGTTATGTTTAATTATTTATACTCGTTGTCATAATAGGTTATTACTATCCTACGCGGCAAATTTAGAAATACGGATATAGTTTTAAGGTTCAAAATTTATTTTATAAAAAAAAAGAATAATCTGAATGTTGCATTGTAGGAAAATTTATTAATCGCTGAAATTCAAACATAAATTTTTTTCTAAGTTGCATCCATGCTTACAAACAAGACACTTGTATCAGTTTTGAGAAAGTTTTAAAGACACAAGTGAGTCTAAATAAATTAACAATTAAAATTAACAAAAAACAGNGTATCAGTTTTGAGAAAGTTTTAAAGACACAAGTGAGTCTAAATAAATTAACAATTAAAATTAACAAAAAACAGGAAACAGCCAGACAGACGGACAAGCAAAATCAAATACATTAATACTGTTAAAATAATCTAACGGTATCAATNGTATCAGTTTTGAGAAAGTTTTAAAGACACAAGTGAGTCTAAATAAATTAACAATTAAAATTAACAAAAAACAGAGGAAACAGCCAGACAGACGGACAAGCAAAATCAAATACATTAATACTGTTAAAATAATCTAACGGTATCAATANAGGAAACAGCCAGACAGACGGACAAGCAAAATCAAATACATTAATACTGTTAAAATAATCTAACGGTATCAATAGGCTTGTATCATCCCACTAAATAAGTGAAAAAGTCATTCGTATTTACCTATCAGAATCGCAAAAAAAAATATCGCAAAAAATTATATTCTTTGCATTAATTCCATCTGACTGAGGTAATTCAGAGAAATCAATCAAAAAATGGCAATTATTCTGAATTAGTTATGGTGAGAACATTTACCTTTTCAAAAAAAGATATTCATTTATAACTTTTGTTTGTGTTTATGATCAAAATTGCAATCTATTTATTAATATTACGGTCTCAAATTTTTTGGCGGAAATCAACTGTTGTGGTTAACCTTCATCTTAGTGTATCAGTTCATGTAAGTAGGAAACCTGAATTCTTCCGTATCATATATTAAGTTGTTTATGGGACTTCACAACAAAATTTTTTGTTGCCTTGTTTACTAGTTAAAAAAATGTTAATTATAGTAAGGAAGCTTATTTGTTAGACAAAAAGTTTAGTAAAAACATTCAAGATTTTTGATCTTTCTCTAATTCAAAATAGTGTAAAATTACCAGTCTTCACTGAAGCTACGACATGAAGAAGAAAAATTATTTTAATACAAGAAACAATTATCTCGTTTTAAAAATTTCAGAAATTTTTTAATTGTTTTTCACATATAAAACGACAATGGGGTTAATGGAATTGCGACATGAGAGTGACGCCATCTTAATTCTCACTTCTTATATAATCCTCCTCTTTTCTTCAGTTGTTTCATATAAGGTCAAAAATTTACTCAAATTGAAATTTCCGTATATTGTGGAAGTGATACATGCATTTCTTACTTCTGTCATATTTTTACCACTGTTCGTAATTTTTTTGGGTTTGACAGGAATATGCCGAAGCTTACTTTCTGTATATTTCAAATATGCCAAGTGTGGAAAAATCAAGCTCATGAATGGGAATGATGCCTTTTGGTCATACGAGGAGTACGCAAGTGCATCAAATATTACTGTACTTTTTACTGTTCAAGGCGAGTGCGACATTGTGAGGATCAAAATGGCTGCTAAGGAAAAGTTTCTCGAGTCGATGTTAGATGGAGAAGAAACTTATAACAAATTAAAGTATAAAGCGGTTATAAAATTTGGATTTTACTGTTGGGAAAAAGTTCACTTTATTGACATGGACCATCACATTCGAGTTATTAGCAATCACAATGGTCAAAGCATGACAGAAATTGAAGTTTTTAACGAAGTTGCAAGAATTTACGATACTCCATTACATTCTGATAAACCGCAATGGGAGGTGTTGATTGTGCCAAATTACGTATATATGGATAACCATGAATACGGAAATACTCGGAACCATAAGTATTATGCCATTATACTACGGTAGAGTTAATGAATTTCATAACTGCTAACTAACGCGTACTGCTATGCTTATTGCACATGTCAACGTCCACTTCCGTATGTACAATGCATATTAAACATTTTAGTTTCAACTGTGCACTTAGAACGCTTGCTGCGCATGCANCTAACTCAACGTCCACTTCCGTATGTACAATGCATATTAAACATTTTAGTTTCAACTGTGCACTTAGAACGCTTGCTGCGCATGCAAATGGATAGTTCTTCCTCAATAATGTCAATTTAATGAAGTTGATGTGGATTCAAATTTTTTCTGGATTGATGGTTGTGGCTTTCCAAAACAATAGATGTTGCCAACACGTACCACAACTTCGTGAATGTTCCAAATTAATTGCGAATTGACTTAATAATTATTCAAGTCATTGCACCTTATCACTGTAATATGTCAGTTACACGTATTATAGTAATTACTTGTAGTTGACCTAGGTCACTAGTGACCCCTAAAATTCAAAATAATTCCGATTTCGCTGAAATTAAAAACTAATGGTTAAAATTAGCCAACTAGTCAATTAATCAGCATGTTAATTGATTTTATTGAGTTTTCATTGACCTAGGTCATTGGTGACCCCAAAAATCAAAATATCTCCGTTTTGGCTGAAATAAAAATCTAAAGATTAGAATTAACCATTCAACCAAAAAATGAGCGTATTAATTTATTTAATTAAATTTCCGTTCACCTAGGTCACTGGTGACCCCAAAAACCAAAATATTTAAGTTTTGGCTGAAATTGAAAACTAAAGGTTCGAATTAACCATCTAACCAAAAAATTAGCGTATTAATTTATTTAATTGAATTTCTATTGACCTAGGTCACTGGTGACCCCAAAAATCAAAATATTTCAATTTTGGCTGAAATTGAAAACTAATGGCCAGAAATAGTCAAAAAGCTAGTTAATGAGTGCATTAATTGATTTAGTATCAATTGCATTGAGATAGGTCACCTGTGACCTTCTACCTCAAAATATCTTCTGTTCAGCTGAAATGAAAAACAGATAGGGAGAAATAGCTGATTAACTACTAAGTGAATGTGTAAATTGCCCTTATCAATTAGATTACAATTAAATCAATTGACACCTATTGTTATGCTATTGTTTACTTCTAGACATTGTTTTCAATTACATATTCTTATTTTAGAGTTTACCGGTGACCTAAGCCAAATGAAATACAAACAAATCAATTACACTATTCGTCAAATAACTAGTTGTATTTCCAATAAATGGTTTTCAACTTCAGCCAAAACGGAGAATTTATGTTTCCGGGGTCATCATTAATTAAAAAATTGAAAAATTAATAATTTCTTATTGGTAAATCAGTTATTACTTTTTACTACTTCTAGTTATTTTTTTTTAACTTTTCACAATTATTACACCTATCTATATTTATTCCAAAATAATTATTTTAAAAACAATAGTTATTTATATACCTTGTTCAGTCTAACTTTATTTTTAAATTTATTTGTTGATATCCCGAACTGGAATTCTCGTGGTTACCTCGGGAAACCATTTCCCGAAATTCCTGAAATTTCTCGTTTTCCTTTTCGTTATTTGCAATCTCTAGTCACCAGTGACCTAGACTTATTCATTATCATTTGGATATATTTGAAAATTAGTTTAAAATTTCAATCAAACAGAGATACTTTGATTTTGGATGTTAGCTTAGACTTCCAAAATCTTAGACAAATGGAAATAAAGACAAATCAATAGCTACATCCATTGATTACTTAATTAGCTATTTATAGCTATTTGTTTTCAATCACACAGCCAAAACGGCAATATTTTGGTTTTGAAGGTCACCGATGACCTAGGTCAATCGGAATGCAATGAAATCAATTAAAAAAAAATTATTTTTACTTGCTTAATCTAGGTTGAATATTAATAGTTTTTTTGGATTGTAATAGGAGTAAATTCTTCGTAGGTCAATCTACCGATTGATTACGTCTAGCGACATATAAATTGTTCCTATCAGATTCACATGTTTCATCAGGATAAAGAAAAATATTTGAATATATCTTCAAAGTTTTCTGTTTTCCAGCAAAACTAAAGAATTTTACCGTTGTATAGAAAGATTTTTTAATCAAATTGCAGTAATAAGTTACTGCTAATAGTCAGAAGATGCTACTAAACTTAGCTTAGTTGACAACGGATGTGACTATTTTATTCAAATACCAAGAATCACAGGCAGAGTACAAAGTGACTATTTGTCGAATACCAAAGAGATTTATAGAATTTTGTGAAATTTAAAATATTTATTCATGTTTTAATAACCTGAACATTATTTTGGATGACGCTAGCTCATAACTTAAGTCAGTTTCCATCAGAGTTTAATTTTCAAAAATGACAAATTTTTATGAATTGAATGAAAAATCGATCAATTTCATTTACTTGATATGAAAATGTAAAATCAATGTTATGTATAGAAAAGTAATTATAAAAAAAGAAAATGAATTTGAATCAGAAACCAAATCTTTTTGTTGAAAGTTTGATTTATACAGTTCCTCCAGGGTGATTTTAGGTTGTTTGTTGTCGCTTCGCTTTATAATTAATGCTTAAATTAAATATTTTTTCGTCAATCTAGATTGTGTATTTCCATTCTCAATCAATTCTTAATTCTAACTTTTACTCAATGTAGCCACCCAATTCTGTCGTGTTATCTTAGTGGGGGTTGCTTGAGGCTTTCGGGTATTTAACGTGGTTGTATGAGGCAAATACGTTTCTATTTGCCTACCGTGACTATTATGACTACCGTACACGTTATTTTGGCTGTGAAAATATACTTATTACTATTTTCTTTGAATATGAGCAATTTTTTCTTGGAGAAAGTTCTTTCTTCGCTCTCCGTTTCTTATAGTTAAGTGGAGTTGCTTTGATTTTTATTCACATCATTGTATACAGTCATTAAATCTTTCAATTTTGTTGTCAATTTGGCTTATTAAATATCCAGTTATTAAGATTGGATCAGTTTATTTCCTTCTCATATGTCGATAAACACTTCCTGTCGGCATGTTATAGTTTTGGTAACTTTTCTAATAATAATTCGGCAAATATTGCCAAATTTTAATGTCAACATGTATTAATATCATGAATAGTCAAAATTGAGTAAAAAAAATTGCTCAATTGACGAAAATAACGATTTTATGTGTGTAAGCGTGAGTGCGGCCATAATTTTNGACGGCATGTTATATAGTTTTGGTAACTTTTCTAACAATAATTCGGCAAATATTGCCAAATTTTAATGTCAACATGTATTAATATCATGAATAGTCAAATTTGAGTAAAAAAAATTGCTCAATTGACGAAAATAACGATTTTATGTGTGTAAGCGTGAGTGCGGCCATAATTTTTCACCAACTTTCTTCCACCACAAAATTTAACTCAATTAACTTAATTAACTCAATCAAATAAGGGATTCTATGTTTAAAATTCAATATTTTTGACATTACACATGATATGCTATTTTGTTTAAGCGATTTCAACTTAAATAAATTGTTAAAAACCCCATTTTTCAACAAAAATAAAGCGCGGCCATAAATTTTCACCAAACTGAAATATCTAATGAAAAACAAAAGAAAAGCCTTACAATTCAAACCTATCAGACTTTTACAGGGATTTCTTGTAAACTGTAACATTGTTTTTTTATAAAATATCAACAGAAAAAAATTGGTTTGAAAATTTTAAGAAAACTTGTTTGTTGTAAGAATCCAGTTTTTAAAATCAAACTTTAGAAATTATATTCAACTTTGTCCCTAATCTATGAATCACATTTTGGTATTTGGTTATAATTAAAAAGTTTAGGAAGACGAAAAATTATTATTATTAACTATAATTATATATAATTATTAATTATAATTATTAATTATTAGCACTATAATTATTAATTATAATGCTGGACAAATTTACCTACGAGCAAGAAATTTGTTCTGTCCCACTGCCTCTGCCGTATAACGACTTGGGCTAAAAGCTTGCCCATTCTTTTGTTTACTACAAAAAATATTTTTGGGCCAAACTAAAAGAGCATTTCGTTGTTCAAGTCAAATTCAAATCAACTTACTGGGATCAAAGAATCCGAGGTTATAATTTAATGAACATCAAGTTTTGAAGGAAATAATTCTAGCACGTCTAACCTTTACTGTAGTGTCTCCAACACAATTATGATCGAAAACATTTGATTCCTATAGCTCATCTCTCGCCAATTGTTGTCACCAGCACTGTATTTGTCTTCTAGTCATAATTTTGGTTAACCCAATTTATTATATATATAATAAAATAGTGGAAAATATTAAAAGTTTATGTTGTACAATTTGTTTTGCCTTTAGCAAGTAAAATGTGTATTTGTTGACCGCAGCCTAGAATCGTCACAACCAACCTGCAATAACTTTAGCTCTCGGCTTCATAAGTTTTCATTGCCAATTCTATTTGGCTTGAATTTTAATATAATGATAACACAAATTTATCGCTTGTACCAAATTTAGCGATACTGAACCAAGACAGAGATATGGGTGATGCCTGAACTCGAGCTTACTTCACATCAGATTTCTTACTACATTACTACTTACATCTGTGAAATCTTTTGGTCTACCCTAATGCATAAACTTATTGCTGCTTAAGCTAACTTTTTGTTTGTATCGTCGATGATAATTCTTCCTTAAAATTTTATTTTGTTGAGAATAGAAAGAACATAGCACGAAGCGTGTACATGTCAACATTTAAGTATACTGCAACGTAAGCATTGCAATGTTTCTGAGCAGCATACCATAGATAGCACTATTATATGTATAGATGCTTATGATATGTATGTATGCGATGTATCTATGATACTTTGAATTGTTTGAATCTGTTGGAATGAGTGGGTACTATTGCTTTGATAATCAAATGAATAATTCTAATTTCAAAATTTTATTATAGACTGCATCACAGTTACATGGATGGTGTTTCTGCGAGTTTCATCTTACAGAACGGCCTTGCCGACAATCCACCAAAACTTTATGTAAACCCACTTTCCACTCAATACAATATACCGTTTCTTAAGAAACTTCTTGTGTATTCTGGTCTCATACTCCTCGGACCAAGATCTTTGTTACGAACGCTTATGCTTGAAGAAGAAAATATTTTTCATGGAAAGTCTCTTACAGGACCAAAAGTTATAGGTTGGACAAAACCAATTCAATTGAAGACGTTGACTGCTATTAAGAAAATAACGAAGACTTCTGTAACTTCCATTTTAATTTCTGCACTTGGTGGTTCACTCAAGTCACTTGCATTAAAGAAGCAGAAAGTTATACCACCAGTCCTCAATTCTTTTGCAACTGTTGCCATTTTACCATATCCGGACACTAAGCCACAGAATAGATTTGCAGTTGCACTTTTCCCAATTCATCTTGGTCTTTCCACGAGCAAAGAAAGACTCAAAGCAGCTTACAAAGACGCATGTCAGCTCGCCCGATCGCCTGACGTCCTTTTCAGCTTTTTTACAATGAAAGTCACTGGATTGTTACCTTGGCGTGCAACAAAATTTATTTCAGATACAGCCCATGCGACCGTTCTTATCACAAACGTTCCTGGACCTTCCGAGGTTTGTACTGTACTGGGTGGAAATATAATTGAAGACATTGGAGTATGGGCACCTACTCGGTCAAGAATGGGTAAATTTTATTCAATTAAAATAAAATCTAGCTGTCACACAATAATGTATTTTTGTAAAAATAAATTTAGGTTTGGCGATGGGGATATTCAGTTACAAAGGAAAACTCAGAATCTCTCTTATTGGAGACTGTACTGCACTTTCTGAACCTACAGACCTATCTCACCTTGTTCACACCTTCGAAGAAGAAATTATCGACATGTATGAGAACGTTGGTTTGCTACTACAGTGATGAAACAAATTGCCTATTTTTTTATGTTAACGTAAAATGCAAATCTAGTGAATAAAATAATGGCAGATATAATTGTTTCAAATGTTTTTTGGAAGGGTTTAGGGTGATACATAAAATTCTAAGTAAATCGTGGTTTTCTCCTATAAATTGTTAAATTTTTGCTTAAATTAAACTATTAAGAATTTGACTCCGATAATTTATATTTCAAGTTGCCATAATTGCATTCAAGTATTATTATGGCGGGAAAAACTTATTTTTAGGTTTTGAGCAGCAAAGCCTAACTAAATTGCATTTCAATATCTTCATTCAATGGTTCGATAAATGCAGAGAATATACTTTAGAAGGTCAAGTTAAACAATGGCACAACAATTTATCATAACAATAAGCTACATCCTGCACTGCACCATGGAAGAATAAATTCTTACAAACTTTTTAGATATAAGTTTCTGAAACAAAAATTTGAATAATATTTCGTAATTTACCATATTCCTCATAAAATGTATTAGATATTAGAGGAATTTAAATATTAAGTTTAGGTCTGTACCAGACCTAATTATGAGATTCGCGCCACAAATNTAATAAAATGTATTAGATATTAGAGGAATTTAAATATTAAGTTTAGGTCTGTACCAGACCTAATTATGAGATTCGAGCCACAAATATGTGACGTGGAAGGACTTTCTCCTTCCTCAAGACTTAGTCCGTCTTTCAAAAACTTAATTCCAAACCTAATTCCCTCTCACTTTAGGTCTGAGATTAAGTCCAAACCAAGAGTTTTGTTTCTTTGTTTTTCTTCAGTTTATAAGTAATATTTAAGTTTTAGTATCGTTTGTTGTAGTTTTAATTGTAAATTACGTAATGTTTTTAGTAATTAATTAAGTATTGGGTCTAAAAAAGGTTGAATTTCGANCATTTGTTTTAGTTATAATTGTAAATTACGTAATGTTTTTAGTAATTAATTAAGTATTGGGTCTAAAAAAGGTTGAATTTCGAAAAAAATCGAAAGTACGATCTGGCTGTTTAGGTAGGAACAGTCAGTTAATCTATTTTCTGTGGATGCTAATTTACATTTAAACATTCTCATAATTTTAGCATATCATTTTTATGAAACCGGAAGTTTAGGAAACAGTGGTCATCTAAAGTATTAAAATCGTAACTAGTTTTCTTAAATTTTACTGGTGGTTAATCTAACCATCCAACCAATCAAGCAAAATGTTGGTCTGGACTTAATATTTTAGCCTCTTAAGTTACAACAAACTCAGACTCAAACCGAGAGTGTGAAAGTCGAGAAAAATTAGGTCGGTCCAGAACTAAACCTAATATTTAAATTCCTCTATTCTCTGAGGAAAAAAGCTGGGATTCTTGGACTTTTGACTTTTTCTGGTTGCTGTATAGCATAACGTTTACTACATACACTTCGCCCAACACAGACGGGCACTCAAATAATGTAAATCGAAAGTTATTTTATTTTTATAATATTAGTCGGTGTCATGGTCAAGGTCCGACTCAGAATTGGTTGACGAATCCTCGTCGCTAACATTCACGACGAAACACAGATTCGGATTTGGCGCCAACGAAGATAGGTCAAGTTTTTTGTCAATTAAACAGTCTCGAGTCCAAAATTTCTGTTCGAATTTTTTGGCCTCTCTTATGCAGGCTTTCCAAAGGTCAGGAGTAACCAGTTTCATGCATTCTTTGGTGAGGTCAAGCACAAATTTGGGTCCTTATCAATCAATAAAACTACCAAACAATTCAGTGGCTTAAGACCCCTTTGTTTTGACAAAATCCGGACTCCCGCTGGTGGGAATGGGGTTGGGTAAGTTGTGAGTATGTTTTTCTATGAAACTCGGTGAAAAGTCTAAAGCCAACAATCCCAGCTTTTTTTCTCCGAAAATACCTCAAGAAATTTTGAGTTGATAAAGTGAAAGTGTTTTACATGTTTCAAGGAATCCAAATTAAGGACGGGGTTTTGTTGGTACTTATCTTTCGAATTTTGAAAACTTCTGAATTACCCTTGACAATCCAATCATTAGAAACGAAAACTTGATTTTCAAATTAAGAGTTGTGCTCTAAGTCATATTAGATCATAGTCGACTCAATTTAAAAAGTGAAGCGATAAAGTCTAAAATAACCTTCTGGTTGTAAACTGTGACTAAGAAAATTTTCCAAAATAAAATGAAAATATAAATAAGTACCGTCATTAACAAATGTTTAACGGAATGAAGGGTCACATGATTTACAACATGCATTACGAATCATTTTCTTACAATCTTATTCTTAGTTGTCTTTATAGACGTCAACGATACAGAAATTGTGCGTGCATTATTATTATTATCATCATTATTATTTATTCATCAGAAGTGCCCTGTCTACATTGGTTTAGGTTGTTATACTTCTGGAATTATGGTTAAATATAATGTAATGTTTGTAATTATGTTAAAGTTAACTAATCATGATAAAGTACTGTTTTCTAGCTTATTAAGGTTTAATAAGTTAGGAATTCCAATATTTTTAGCAAAGGAACTGTTTAGTAGTTTAGTACCGCGTCCCCGCTGGAATGACTGGAAAAGGATAAAGGTTAAAGATTAGTTAAAATATTAATATTTTTTTTTAATTAAAAATTACAGATAACAATTTCCCCCCTCTTTTTTTTTTGCTAATAGATCAGTGATACAATTACTTAGTATTAGCTAATGTAATTTTTTAACATCTTCTGTGCATGAGAAATCGCAACGCTCCGTGTTATCCACTTCACTTAATTGAAGATATATAAAATAATTAAAAATTTTGAGTTTTAGTCTATTATTTAAATTTGTATAGTCTAGTACGTCTACATCGGATATCTTTAACTTCAATTGCTTATATATTGATGAACATGAATGAGGGTGGTTGGTGCTGTTGTGTATATAATAGAGGAATTTAAATAATAAGTTTAGGTCTGTACCAGACCTAATTATGAGATTCGTGACGTAGAAGGACTTTCTCCTTCCTCAAGACTTAGTCCGTCTTTCAAAAACATAATTCCAGACCTAATTCTCACTCACTTTAGGTCTGAGATTAAGTCCAAACCAAGAGTTTTGTTTTTTTGTCTTTCTTCAGTTTATAAGCAATATTTAAGTTTTAGTTTCATTTGTTTTAGTTTTAATTGTAAATAACGTAATGTTNCTCACTTTAGGTCTGAGATTAAGTCCAAACCAAGAGTTTAGTTTTTTTGTTTTTCTTCAGTTTATAAGCAATATTTAAGTTTTAGTTTCATTTGTTTTAGTTTTAATTGTAAATTACGTAATGTTTTTAATAATTAATTAAGTATTGGGTCTAAAAAAGGTTGAATTTCGAAAAAAAATCGAAAGTACGATCTGGTTGTTTCGGTAGGAACAGTCAGTTAATCCATTTTCTGTGGATGCTAATTTATATTTAAACATTCTCATAATTTTAGCATATCATTTTGATGAAACTGGAAGTTTAGGAAACAGTGGTAATCTAAAGTATTAAAATCGTAACTAGTTTTTTTAAATTTTACTGGTGGTTAATCTAAGCATCCAACCAATCAAGCCATATGTTGGTCTGGACTTAATATTTTAGCCTCTTAAGTTACAACAAACTTAGACTCAAACCGAGAGTGTGAAAGTCGAGAAAAATAGGTCGGTCCAGACCTAAACCTAATATTTAAATTCCTCTAATTACAATATCTCAAATTTTTCACTTCATTTGATTTCATTTCAGTATTGATTACAAGCTTCTCCATATGTTGAGATATGAGGTTTTTCAGTTTAAAATTTTTACAAATTATACTAAAATCTCTAGAATGATTACAAATTAACCAATTTAATTCTGTTGTGAGAAGTTCCTGCACCCTGTGAAACTTTTCCAAATTAAGTACAAACCTAGCACTCTTTCTAATGATAGCATCAAAATTTTTAATTAATCTGCTATTGAATTTACACCATGTAATAATTAAATATTTGATAATTGGTAATATTTATGAATCAATTAATAATTTGCGAACGCTTTTTTTCAGAAATTGTTTGAGTGGGAAAATTGATCAAAATAATTTGTTGCATTTAGTGACTATCATATCCACATGTTCAGAAAAGTTGAGAGTATTGTCCAGAATCATTCCTAGATATCTTAAGGAAGTGACACTTTGAATTTCCGTTCCGGCTACATTGATAGTCATTTTTCCAATTTTATTTATAATTTTTGGTGATCCAATCAGCATGAGTTTTCTTCTCAAGATTCAGTTCCATACGGTTTAAGCACATCCACTCCATTACCGATTTGAGATCTTGACTGCTGTGTCCGAGTAGTTTGTTCAGATGATCCGGTGAGCCAGACACGAGTAGTGATGTATCATCTGCGAAAAGAATTGTGAAGCTGTGTGCTAGGTGTAAATGTAAATCATTGATCATCAGTGTGAATAGTAACGGTGCTAGAATTGAGCCTTGAGGTACAGATAGGAGTTTGTTTATTATCTGTACAAATACCGTTCACGCTAACATATTGCTGTCTGTGATTAATCCCACTTTTCTGTAGAAAACTGCCACACCTATTTGAATTTAAGATAGACAAACATCGAGTCAGTAATGCATAAATACATGCATAAATAGTTTTTCTGTCATTTTATCAAATGAAGTTTATTTAAATTCTTAAGCTGTACCCACCCAACTCGAATTTGGGTAGGAACAGTTTTCTACGTTGAAAATTTCAGAATTTTTAGAATCGTTGTTTTTTAATCCTCTGGGAATGCGAAACTTTTATACAGTAAGAATTGGCCATAAGATCACTTTTTTGGTATACATCTTCAAAGTAGAAGAGAGGAGGAAAGCTTGGCAACAATGCATAGTGACGTTATCATCATGGGAAAATGGTGGGAACATGCACGTTAGCGGCGCGGTACTTTTATTAGTGTTGTCTAGAGACGTCCTTAGGATCATCCGTATTACTTTGAAGAGATATCGTACATAAACTTACTTCCAACCTACGTCATTTTGACAAATGGCATTTTTGTGTGCAGATTGTTAAGCACGAAGTTATTCTTAAGTCTAAATTTTATTCAATGAGAGTCATAGATTCGCAGGTTAGTGACTTATTTTGCCATTTTGTCAGACACAAATTTTAAAGTGACCAAAGCATGACTAGGAAATTCACGCGGTCACCTAGGCCGTGAGCTATAAATGAGTGACTCAGACTCACTATAGAATAAGAGGATTACATTAATTCATGTATCTTCAAACGCCGAGACATATACAGTGACACAAGGTCACATATAGCACGGAGAGTCACGAGGCACTTACCTCAGAGTCACGACCCGTCACCTTATAATTTTAAATTGCATTAGTCTGTGAGTTTCGCTACATTGTTTTGCTCATAAAATTCAGAACACTAATAGTGAAAAATATCTTCATAACAAAACTACAGTATTTGTATATATTGGGCATGCACCATTATTTTTGGTAGAAAGTATTGGATTTGCACAATTATTTTTGTTTGAATTTTTGGATGAGTACAACATTTATCCACGGACGGTAAGGATGACAAGATTTATGAAATTCTTCGTCCGTCAGCATTTGATAAGTTCAAATCGTGATTTTGACGAAACCGTGCGCAATATTAATTTGTTTTCTTTTTGGAGAAAACAATAAATAAATAAATAAATAAAAGTGAATTATCATATAATTACGGTATTATCTCGGAGTGAATACGAATTGGTGTATGTTTAAAGCGTCGTTTTCCTAAATTACATCCACTATCAAATAGCAAGAACCGTTTTTATCCTATTTCGTTCTAATTTTTGTTAAATTATTTTCACATTAATTGATAAAAAAGACATTATGACTGTTGCTTTGGCAACAAGGAAAACGTAACTGAATACTTAGAATCAACTCAACAAAGCTCTGTAATAACGCGAGCGTTGTAATCAGCCGAATACGGCAAAAANATAAAAAAGACATTATGACTGTTGCTTTGGCAACAAGGAAAACGTGACTGAATACTTAGAATCAACTCAACAAAGCTCTGTAATAACGTGAGCGTTGTAATCAGCCGAATACGGCAAAAACTGTACAACTCGAAAATACAGTCGAAGTGGCAAAATTCAAAANTGAGCGTTGTAATCAGCCGAATACGGCAAAAACTGTACAACTCGAAAATACAGTCGAAGTGGCAAAATTCAAAAACAAATTTATGATACTTTCTACGTTCAATTATTTCTAAGTCCAATTGTTTTCGTTTTGCTGTAAAGTATGGCCCGAACAAAAAAGGACAGCAGTAGTTCTACTTTTTCTTAAGTGCCAAAGGTAGCGAATTGAGCTGGTTAAAAAATGGGATCCCTAGCTAACGTACGCCAAATCAACATCCTTCAACCCTTTTTTTGTACCCCTGGCTGGTGTAGTAGCTCTTTTTTGAAAAACAAATGCTGACAACTGAATTTATATTACAGTATACTAAACAATTTGTCCACGGTACTGTAAGGAATTCAAAGTACTGAAAATGTTGGGTTTGTACATTTTCATGTGAAAAGATTTTGTCTATACAGTTTTCACTTTTTTCCGGTTGCATAATTGCATAATTACTAGGCCCAGTGAAACTCCATAGTTTGGCATGTAATCTGGCTCTAAAACAGGCTTTATCGGAAAGGATCCAAAGAACCCTTTCTGATATATCAGGGGCCTGTAAAATGAAGTGATGATGAGGTGTGATGAGTGATGAATTTGTCACTCATCACACAGATTTGAGGAGATTACGTATTATAAAAGTTTGAAATTGAGAATTGAGGTTTGATTTNTTTGTCACTCATCACACAGATTTGAGGAGATTACGTATTATAAAAGTTTGAAATTGAGAATTGAGGTTTGATTTGATGGGTGATTATTTTGATGATTTGATGGAGTACTCATCAAGTTGTGTATTACGGACCTTTTTACTGAATAAGATATTNTGATTATTTTGATGATTTGATGGAGTACTCATCAAGTTGTGTATTACGGACCTTTTTACTGAATAAGATATTTTGATGATTCATCAAATCCTCAGTAAAGTTTGACGGTACACTAATTGAAACCACAAAGTCAACTGAATTAACAATTAGTCCATTTTTCTATCACNTTTGTCACTCATCACACAGATTTGAGGAGATTACGTATTATAAAAGTTTGAAATTGAGAATTGAGGTTTGATTTATGATGGGTGATTATTTTGATGATTTGATGGAGTACTCATCAAGTTGTGTATTACATAGTAAAGTTTGACGGTACACTAATTGAAACCACAAAGTCAACTGAATTAACAATTAGTCCATTTTTCTATCACTAATTTATTTGTAACTGGATTGGGAATGGAGTTTGACCAATTGTTCAGCAGTGATGAAGATTTAGACCATAAATTTCAAGTTGAAATATCATTTTTGTCCAGTATTCTGGAACATAGAGTTTCATTTCATCTTCATTTCCAAGTTTTTCATCATTATTATTAAAATTAAATTTTAAAAACACATGTGGCCACAGCTGACTCCTCAAATCCTCAAAAAAGCTCAGTTCTCACGCGAACTTTGATGATTCCTTCCTAATACAGGTCTTCTCATCAACTCATCAAAACTCATAGTTTCTCAATTCATCACTCATCACACCTCATCATCACTTCATTTTACAGGCCCCAGATATCAGATTTCAATCCAAACATGAAAAATTTAATTTCAAATTGTAGAAAAGTTTACTAGTATATTTATTTCTCAATCAATTTTAATATTAAATCAACGTGGAAATTATGACACATCACACGGGATGGCATACAGACGCCTTTTTTTTATCGTGATGTGTTTTAACCTCGGACTGCTACCACTGCTGCCAGTTTGAAGCCTAGCAACACGAAGTTTTTATTTTTGGTTTTTCTTTGACCTATTTTCGGTTTAAGAACTATGCTAGTCTTTGAACTATTTCTCGATTTTTGGGAACTTTGTTGAGGTTTTTTGTTTTTTAATAACAAACTAGTCATCTTATGCTAGTTTTCCATACCTTGCTAAACGAACTTCCTCATGGTCAGTTTGTAGCGTCTAAGTAACAGCTCTCCGTATTTTTTTACGACATATGACTGCTATTCTTCGTATTCATATAAATACAACAAATTGTTAAATTAATTAACGCGTAATTAATGCAAGAGAACTTGTCAATGCATACAATGCACACATTATTACATGTATTATATGTATTTTTTTCTTGCGTTTAATTGTTTTCTATTTTTTATGCTTATTATTTTTTTAAAGAAACAATTTAGGTGACTAAAGCACCATATTTTAATGCCTTCTTTTTCGTGCTTCGTTTATTATGCTTGGTTGGCTTACAGATGGCTCCCCGTTTCAACTGAAGAGCACCAGTTTCCATCAATGCAACCAAAAATCAAACCTCAAATATACATACGTACGCGCACTGTCTCTATGGTTAGATGAAGATCCATTTCCCGTTGTCTGTTTTTAGACCCTAGAGTTGTCGATTGTAAACGGATTATTGTTTATGTATTCTCATTGTAATATCAACNCAAATATACATACGTACGCGCACTGTCTCTATGGTTAGATGAAGATCCATTTCCCGTTGTCTGTTTTTAGACCCTTGAGTTGTCGATTGTAAACGGATTATAATTGTTTATGTATTCTCATTGTAATATCAATGGAAAAGTTAGATACTGATTAAATACCTATTATAAATATCTATTATAATTAACTTTCATAAGTCGTAATAATAGACAACTGTAATCATTGCATGCAAATGGCTCAATGTAAGCGATAATTGAAATTACATAAGTCTTATGTAGCAAGCACCAAATACCTGCCGGACGAAAAAAGCAGTCGTATGAAACTNTCATTGCATGCAAATGGCTCAATGTAAGCGATAATTGAAATTACATAAGTCTTATGTAGCAAGCACCAAATACCTTCCGGACGAAAAAAGCAATCGCATGAAACTCNAATAGACAACTGTAATCATTGCATGCAAATGGCTCAATGTAAGCGATAATTGAAATTACATAAGTCTTATGTAGCAAGCACCAAATACCTGCCGGACGAAAAAAGCAGTCGTATGAAACTCCAAGTTTCGCTTTTCACGGTTAACAATTGGGTGAGAATGTTCATAATGAACTCGTTCACAGTACAGATGCCAAAATAGACTGACAAAAATCTTGCCGTTTCCTTCTAATTTTCCACTTATATCCAAGCGTACATTAGGACTAGTCCCGCTGCTGACCTACCGGAAAGAAAGGAAAAAGTGACAAGACAGAAAAAAACTATACACGCAAGAAAGGGAACAACAATTCATAATGAGCACACAACTGTAAGGTCAAAAATAAAAAAATATAACCAAACTAACACATTCCAGAATGTTAAGTCGATAACTACAGCCCAACAACCATGAACGCCTAATTACGTTGATCTAAACCCCATAACATTAAACAGAAATTCAAAAAAGAAAGGTTTGATTCAGATGAAGAAGAAAACGAAGATTTTATCCAGAACCAGAGCAAGCTTCACCGTCTGATCAAAATCAACCCTGACCACTCCATAGTTGTCTAAAATTTTAAACAATTTTAGAAATTAAAAGTTTCAGGCACAAAATTGTGACTTATATTTCGTAATTTTTCATACTACTCATAAAATGCTGGAAGTATCTCTAGAATCTGCCACTTGATGGCGTCTAAATCACATTTTCTCATAATTCCAAAATTTTTTAAAGTTATTCTAAACTTATGGTCTAAAATTTTAGACACCTAGCTCCTTTCCACCACACTTTTCTAAATTTTTAGACACCCATCAAGCGTTGCCAATATATGATGAATTTCTAGTACACGATACCTTCGTTCCTAATGCCCTCTCTCTCGCTACTTCCCACCATCTACCCTACTTCCCGCCACCCTCCCTACTGCCCACTGCCCTTCATACTGCCCACCTCTCTTCCTACTGCCCAGCAACTAATGGAGAAAAAGCAATAGCGTGCTGCAAAATTCCAATGATGCATTAATTGGTACTACTTGCCTCTATATTTCAGCTATTCGTATATTTTTAAGACACTTCTTTAAGTTCGATCGTTTTAGATCTAAAACAGCAGCGTGATGTTTACTAATGAGGTAGCTCATATATCATAACCGTTGTTTANTTATGGTTGTTCAAATTAGTTTTTAGTCCAACTCAAAATCCAAGAGGTTAATTTTTTCAAACTTTTTCGCGTTGTGCAGAAAAGACGCTTGGGACTTAAAACTCAATCGGTACTACTTGCCTCTATATTTCAGCTATTCGTATATTTTTAAGACACTTCTTTAAGTACGATCGTTTTAGATCTAAAACAGCAGCGTGATGTTTACTAATGAGGTAGCTCATATATCATAACCGTTGTTTAGACTGTACTTACTGCAGATATACAAGTAAATTTAGGCAACGTCATCATATTAGGTCGAAATTTTTAAAGTTACACATTAGGCATGAGGAAGAAATATAAAATTTGATTTAGAAAAGCGTAAAAACATTTCAATTGGCTTGGATACTAATGCAAAATATTTTAATCAAATGTTGACTACAGTTATATGTTCTCTTTACATTCATTTAGTAATTAAAAGATTTCCAAGAAAATTGTGTGAATTGTATAACAAAATTAAACATTTCGACTGAAAAAGTCAACATTAAATTTGTGGCATATGGTATCTCTGTTCTGCAACATTTATTCAATTAAACGCATGAATAACGCTAAAATAATTCACTGAGGATAAGATATTTGTTAAGGTTTGCCAAAATGCATTGCACGATTTACACGCAGCTATCAATTTCTGTTAGATAGGGTAGGTCTATATTCTGTAGACGATTAGGGGATATCGAAAGCTGATACCTTGTAGTTCTAAATCTAATTTATCCCCATTTTTCAAAAAATCAAGACGCCTTAAAATTTGTGGAAGTTTATTTTAAAAGCCATGTTTTAATTTTTAAAATATTGGTAAATATACCTATAGTTGTCCTGCAGATTTCAGAAAANTATTTTAAAAGCCATGTTTTAATTTTTAAAATATTGGTAAATATACCTATAGTTGTCCTGCAGATTTCAGAAAACTGGGGCTGGCCAAATATATTTTAATCAATTAAGTGAAATGCGATCCAAGAAAAATAGTAGAAAACAGGAGGAATTTGGTGCAAATTAAAGTCAAATAGAACACTTGTATTTCAATTTAAGCGCATTTTCAAGAAATCACAGACTGAAACAATAGGTGGCAGTGTTCCACGTCACTTGTTCAGAATCGTCACTATCCAGTTAATGGTTATTATAAAAAAGTGAAATAACGCCAATTACTAAAATGTTGCTCACAGCCTTTGCAGTTTACTGTTTTATCCAAGATTGGAATTAATTACGAGAAACAAAGTGCCAATTTAAGTAACCTACTGACCTGTTCTTCTGTTGCAAAATTTGAAAACCTATAAACACAAATGCAGGCAATTCAACATCACCTAGTTTAACGAAATGTTAGTTTCAGATACATGTTAATTTGTTCAGATGGAATGAAAAGTTATCTACAATTTTTCAATGCAGTTGGATGTCAATATAGTTCAATGGTAAAGAGTGTTCGAGTTGATGGTGTAATTGGTAGAAATCGATCCATTTCCTCAATTTACTGAGTCACTTGCTAGATAATTCAAATATAGTGGAGCACGCTTATAAGATAATTTAATACCAATTCGGTTATAAGGCCAATTTTTGGCGTACTTGGTTTGGAACAATGTATTTGGCTTGTAGAAATATCGCGTAATAAGACGAACGGTTATAAGACCAAAATGGATAGAATATCGGAATTCTAAGCCCAAGTTCGTGATAGGTGGCTCTTAAATAATACCAAAACTTGCGCAATCTCGACATTTTTCTTTTCTCTTCTTCTTTTTAGAACCTTTATCTTTAGAACCTTTTTAGAACCGGGCATACTACTTCCCTTCTACAAATCTATTTTGCTACTTTTCATTCATACTTTTACATAAATGCATAAAGTCATTGATTTTTAAATTGGATAAAGTAAACAAATTAAGTTCTTATTTGTTATCCTACCAAATTAAAATAGGTGACCTGAAATCTGGAAAAACACAAGCAGTTGCAGCTATACATGTTTTAACCATAGTGTTAGATAGATAAGTGGGTTTCCCACTTACTTTAAAATTTGAACCATTCTTCAAAGTGGATCGCTCGTCGGTGTGGGAGAATTTCTCCAAGACCGACGCTCCATGCATCTTGGAAACAAAAGAGGATGGAAAAAGACAGTCTCAAGCCGGCTGTTTACTTTCCCTCATCTACTAACCATGGAACTTCCACAACACCAAGAGTCCAAGTTCCACAAAGTAAATCGTTTTTTGGTAGAACAGATCCGATTATAGCCCCTACAACCCTTGTTGGTGCACACGAGTCAAACTCGTCGGTTTCCAGCTAAGCTCTCGGAAATCTACTTTTCTGTCCTCTCGGCTTCCAATTAACTATCCTATTGAAGACCCTTTCGAACTCTTAACTCCACAATCAAAAAATCTTTCTCCCAATCCCCAATGTCTGTACCCTCCTTTTCCTCGAAATGAGTTATCACCAATGCACAACTAGAACCACTTTCCCATGTTAAATTCCTTTCTTTTCAATTTAAATAATCCCCCCATGCTTCTCGGTAAAGTTCCTTCCGCGGTAATAAACCAATTCCCATACCCCCACAATCCCCGCCAATTTCCCGAAACTTTTATAAACCCCAAATCTTTCTCAATTCCAATTATCATCTCTTTCCCCCACTTACTTTAAAATCCTTCTCCCCGTTAATACTCCGCTTTGAGGTCGCCCCACCACCGGGCATATGTTAGATAGGTAAATGGTTTTACCACTTACTTTAAAATTTCAACCATTCCTCAAGTTGGATTTCTCATCAGTGTGGAAAAATTTGTCCCAGACCGATCCATCTTGGAAAAAAGAGGATGGAAAAACAGTCTCTTTCCGGCTGATCATCCTCCCCTTCCTCTTCCATCCAGCTTACTTTTTTGTAATTTGTTTTCGGATTTTTAGATTGGCTTTCGCCAATCTGCACGTGATATAAGGGGCACCAGACCCCCACCTATTTATTAAGGTGATCCCTTCACCTCTTACTCCCTCCCATCCACCGATTTCCTCCTTGTTTTAATTGTTTTCCCAATTTGTCTCCTACCCAACCTCCCAAAAATACTTGATTCATTTCCAAATTACTATTTGTCCTCTCAATTTACCCTAATAAGTCCCCATTTCCTTAGTAAGACCTTTAAGTCTTACAATAAGTTAGTTCAAATACTTATGCCCAAGCGCTTCTAGTTGGTTAAGGTCAGCTTAGCAACAGTAGAGATACAAATTTAATAATCAACAAAAATTCTATTTAGATTTTTGAAATTGTATCACTANGGTTAAGGTCAGCTTAGCAACAGTAGAGATACAAATTTAATAATCAACAAAAATTCTATTTAGATTTTTGAAATTGTATCACTATACAGGTAACAATATATTTCCTACTGTGATGAAGNAAACAAAAATTCTATTTAGATTTTTGAAATTGTATCACTATACAGGTAACAATATATTTCCTACTGTGATGAAGTGTTTCGATGACCGCTCATCTAAAGTTTCAATCTGATATTAATACTCATCTGGCTCTTAAACTCTCTTCCAAATTTTTTTCCTAATTTTTGAACTTAAGATTTAAGGTTCCCTTAAATGTTCCCAAACAGAGAACTAAGTTTAGAGAAATTCGAATCACTTCGGCATTAAAGTTATTATTCTCGTGCAATTTGGTTAATAGGTACAACAATGCCACCACCTTTCTTTGAAATAAATTTGCATTAGAGTACAAGCGATAGTTACAGATTAGTTGAAATGGTATGCCGCAAACTTACTACATAATTGCTTATTCATTTAATTACTTAAGTTCTCGTAAAATAATTAAACATATTGGCTTATTCCATTCAAAAACGTCATAGCTTTAATATAAAACCAGATTGGTATTTTATCCGTTATAAGATCATGACGGAAATAAGACCAGAATTCTCCATGCAAAATACAAATTTTATAAGCGTGTTCCACTGTACTTAAACGTTCACGTATTGCTGCTTGTGAAATTCGAAAAACATTTATGTAATTTGTATCCCTGTAAATTAATGCTAAATACACACGCGAAGGAAGGTTGAGCCACAATTTTGTATCATTATTCCTTAGGCATAATTTATTATTTGTGTCTCAGCTTGATGTGCAGACGTGAAGACTATTGATGAATTTGAAACCTTGCTTTATTTTTAGCAAACCTGTCATTGATTCCATTGTCGAAATCTTTACTTTCAGGGTTGGCTGTATGTTCATCAGCTAGTTTCAAATTTAGTAACCAACAAGACATCGCCATGTAAAATTTATAGTATTACACTCAAGGTTGCTATGAGGAATAAAATCCAAAAGTCAAGGACTTTTGGATATTTCCTCATAGCAATCTTGATTACACTCATAACTTCAATTCAATAAATTCAATTCATGAATTCAATTATTCACCATGGAAAATTTGTGAAAAAGTATATAAATTTTTGATAATAAAATAAATAAATAAATAAGAATTTGTCCAAATTGTACAAGAGTAAAATAAATCCGAAGCAGCGATGCTGATATTACAAGCTGTTTACAGTTTTACATTTAAATCTTGTCTGTTTTGACTAAAACTTCTAGTACTTATTTTTTTTTGTTCCCACGAACTAATTCAACAAGCCAATCTCTCTTTAAACTCAACCAAAGCAACATAAACCTACCCTGGTAAATAGAAGAAAAAAACTTATGATGAAAATTCATTTTTAATAGTATAGTAAATTGAACTTCATTTATAGTTTTTTATTTTATATTTCGAATTTCAATGAATTATAACAGTTAATTTGCTCTATGATAAATATCGTGATTCAAATTTCAATGACAAATTTCAGGCTTGGGCAGATACTTATACAGCAATTTTGATGCTGGGACTCCTGATTGGACTACTTTCCATTATTCCGTTGCATTGGTTTGAGTTTCTAATTTCTAAATATTTCACACCTTCATTGACTATTGATAAAGTTGCATTGGTCTAATATACAAATTGGTTTCTAACTTAATTCAAGGCCGTTTAGTATAATTCTCTATACGTTTTGCTTGGTCCTGTTCACACATACAGAAAGGTTGGTACATGTCACATAGTGGAACGGCTTATAAAATTGTGAATGTTGACCGCTCTCAATTTCAGTCGTAAACATTCCACCAGATGTACTTCATATGCATCCAGGAATTTACGGTACACTTTCACGACAATACTACCATCGATACTTCACAATTCAATTGATCTATCTTCAATTTATGCAACCAGATGTTCAGACCAACGCCACAAGCAGTTGAAACATACTTTATAAAGGTTCGATACGTCAGCTAGCAAATAATTTTATTTCCTCAGGTTTAAGTTTCTTGTGTATACCCAAACAAATATTCAAATATTTAAAAATTATATACCCAGCAGACAAGTGTCATGATAAATTAAAATATTGTCGGATTCTTTCTCTTTAAGAATCAACTCAAGGTTTATAAAGCTATGCAATTTAATTCTGGTGTCAGTTCTGATTAGAAATATTTATTGCTCAAGCAGACTATTAAAAAATTTAATTGTGTAGAACATTTTCAATATTGAGGAATGAATCCCAAAATGATTATAAAATTTGGAAGAAATTTATCATGAAATTAATTACCATTCCCAATTCATTTTAAGAAATTAGATTATCTTTATAGAAACAAGTATTCATAAAGCAGATCTAATTTCGTTGGAAAGCCAGGAAGTCATGTAATAAATTTGGTCAGATGCTTTTCAATTTTTTTCCAATTTTATATTTGAGGTTGTGGGTTGATGTTGGTCGGTAACCTTTTTATTGAAAAATCGGTAATTGAAAATAGTTTTACAATACAGATTAAAGAACAGATTAACAATGACTTCCTGAACAATGTCTAAATAAAACAAATCTGTAGAAACTTACTGTAGAGTAAGACGATAAGCAACACAAGTGGATATATGGTTCTTCTATAATTGTGAATATCTTTATGACTAATGTTCATATAGTTCATGTATGTTAAGAAACTGAGTTTCAACCTCTAATGCAGGGTTCGTGATTTTTTTGATTTTTTCGAAAAAATCAAAAAAATCTGATTTTTTTTGATAGTTATCAGATTTTTTTGATAATTATCAAAAAAAAATTTTGTTTTTGATAATATGTGTATTTTCGAATTCTGAATTCTGAAAAAGTGAGTTAAGTCTGTCAATTTGTTCCTTGAAACTCTTTTCCTCACTTTTTACACTTGGCCCACAAGCCTTTATTATTCTCTTTTTTACTGGAAATAAAGTTATCCCAAATAGGATCTTTCCCTCTAGGCATTTTGCTTGGCAATAATTCCACAAATATAAAAAACACAACTAATAAGTTCTAATTCTTATGTATCTAGAAAATCAAAACGCGACATTTTTTTCCCCGTAAGAATTATTCGAAAAGCGACTCGAGTGCAACCGACGACAGACCATCCATAGGCATACAATTTATTGATAAGAGAATGGTATTTATTTTAATGAGTATTGTATGCGAAATATGAACTTGTTTATTGATTTGAAAAAAAAAAAAAAAACTTGATCTTTTGAAGCTTGATAATTATCACGAACCCTACTCTAAAGGTGACCTTAATTAAGAATAGCTATATTGTTTAGAATTGATGCAATGTTTATTTTGTGATTCCTGCAGACAAGAATCAATGTCTAATAAGACTATTCAATCGTTGGGTCTTGAAAGTCATGAGTCATGATTATTCGTCAGTAAGTCANTTTCCTTCTTACTATTATTGCATAAAAGTTAGGCTCACGATTTACTCAGTAAGTTCGTTGGAATCTTACGAACAATAGTTATCAGATTTTTTTGATAATTATCAAAAAAAAATTTTGTTTTTGATAATGTGTATTTTCGAATTCTGAATTCTGAAAAAGTGAGTTTAAGTCTGTCAATTTGTTCCTTGAAACTCTTTTCCTCACCTTTTACACTTGGCCCACAAGCCTTTATTATTCTCTTTTTTACTGGAAATAAAGTTATCCCAAATAGGATCTTTCCCTCTAGGCATTTTGCTTGGCAATAATTCCACAAATATAAAAAACACAACTAATAAGTTCTAATTCTTATGTATCTAGAAAATCAAAACGCGACATTTTTTTCCCCGTAAGAATTATTCGAAAAGCGACTCGAGTGCAACCGACGACAGACCATCCATAGGCATACAATTTATTGATAAGAGAATGGTATTTATTTTAATGAGTATTGTATGCGAAATATGAACTTGTTTATTGATTTGAAAAAAAAAAAAAAACTTGATTTTTTGAAGCTTGATAATTATCACGAACCCTACTCTAAAGGTGACCTTAATTAAGAATAGCTATATTGTTGTTTAGAATTGATGCAATGTTTATTTTGTGATTCCTGCAGACAAGAATCAATGTCTAATAAGACTATTCAATCGTTGGGTCTTGAAAGTCATGAGTCATGATTATTCGTCAGTAAGTCATTTATAGTCACTTTTGAAACATATTCATAACATGATTCGGAGTCACGAGTTCTTTATTAAATTAAAGTGACTCAAAATCAATGACTCTGTTTTGATGTGTCAAAAGCAGTCACGTGACTTTGAGAATGACTAAGAGTCTATGAGTTATGCAGGGGATTTAGCACCATAATAGAAAACTGAAAAATCATTTTCTTAATCAAAAAGCTTCACAAGTTAACAACAATTTTGGCGATTTCATTTCGAAAGTCACATTTTTTTATAAAGGCAAATAAAAATTTATGTCTATATTCAGGGTGATTTTGAGTTGGTAAAACTGGGGCTTCAACTCTTCCTATCAAACCTCGCTCTGTATATTTATATATATATTGCAGAAAATAGCCAAGAATGAAGACGCAACTATTTCCTCAATGAAACTCAATTTATTGGGAAAGGGTTGCAAAAAAAGTGATGCGCACTACGCTTACGCTTTTTACTTCTAAAAAATTTCTTGTTTGTGTAGCAGGTAGGTAGTTTGTTGTAACAAGAGAAAAAAGGTTTGGAGGTAGTTCCTCTATGTCTGAACGCCAAGCTCACAGATTTTTGCCCGCTCAAAAACTTGTTGCGAGTCGCCTTTTGAGTCACCTGCATAAGAACTCGAGCTGAGAATCAACTCTGTTTCATCATGAAAACTCATCTGTGATTGCTGAGAATCGATAAAATCATGACGTTCAATTCAATGCTCTGTTTTTATCAGGATAATGTAACGAATAAAAGATAGTTAGACGAAACATTTACGTATGTTTTTTTTGCTTACGGAAATACCCAATCTTAAGAAAAGTTGACTTCAAAGAAAAATAGATTGACTTGATGAAATGACAGAAACATGACATTAGTNATCAGGATAATGTAACGAATAAAAGATAGTTAGACGAAACATTTACGTATGTTTTTTTTGCTTACGGAAATACCCGATCTTAAGAAAAGTTGACTTCAAAGAAAAATAGATTGACTTGATGAAATGACAGAAACATGACATTAGTTAGTTTTATTAAAATCTTACTCGTCAACGTACATATCGTGATGAAAATGCTGACAAATTAATAATCATTAAATAAGTTTAAATACACCAACAATTTTTTTTTCTAAAAGAATTAGAAATTCCATTAACGAATTTGCATTGGAAATTAAGTTATCTGGACAGCTTAGATTTACATCAAAATCACTTGGGAGACAAATTACATAAGATGATATTACGAAATGCTGGTCTGTATCTGATGTTGTTTTTTCAAAAGTGATTCTATTAGACGAGGTGCGACAAAACAAAACTAACTGTATGAATAATATATGAATTCATTTACAAAGATTAAATGGCAAATTGAAATAGCTGCTGCCAACACTATGAAAACAGATACCACTAAGCTACTGTTGAGTGTAAGCACTTTAAATGGTTCATTTGTTTCGAAATTAATAATTGGTGAGCTATACCAATTGGTTAGAATGCCAGACTCAATAATAGATTGCATAGTTTTATATACAATATTGAGCCTATCCCATTCTACGTCATGAATTGTCCAGCAAAGTGGATGGGGCAAATATTTGTCCTTACCGAAGTATATATATTTTTTGGCATTGTTAGTAAGATTATGGATTTCGTTATTCAAGTTGGAGTTGGTATAAATATATATTGTTTTATTACATTGCAGCAAGTTATGCAACAGGTTGTAATTTTGTGATATGTTAAAATATAGATTTTCGAATATGAATTCCAATGCACTGAAGTTTGTCTTTTGGCTATCGTGGTTTACTTGAAACCACATTGCTGCTGCTAGGTTGTCGAATTCCGATAATTGTTTTAGTATAAGTGCTTTACCACGTATATTGCGTGTGTGAAAATTCAGTGGATCATTCCTACCAATTTCCAGCAAATAATCACTCACGTAAATCAAAATTTTGAATTTACTTTTTTTAGCCTCTGCAACCGTCGTAAGCCGAATTTGGGGTATGGGCATTGATAAATTGGTTGTTAATGCAGCACGATACAAATTTGTAAAAATAAATCCCAGAAACAAGGAACAGATTAGCAGAATCTTAAAATAAGATTTTTTAATTAATTTTGGCGAAAACACTATTCCCTGTTCAAATAGAATTTTTGGGAAAAAGAATAGCAGACCATCAGGTGTGTGGAGGAATCTAACAATTAACTTAAAAAGAACGGACAGAATACCTATGCATATTAATATCGATATCCATAAATTCAATTGCAACGGCTTAATATATGCTACAAATGTTATATATGAGTAGGATCCATCACAAGTGATGAAGTTATATGACGATTCTCCAACAAAAAATCTATAATATTGTTGGTGCAGAAATATAGCTCTAGGGTAAGTATTTGGTTCTACACTTACTGTTCCGTAATTAATATTCTCTATATTGTTACTGCTTATTATACCTGTAGTCACCACCGTATTTACTGAAGAACTGTTAATAACCTTCATAAAAGCAGAAATTAGTTTGACTGGTGGGTAATTCTTACCCGAGTTCAGTGGTATTTTTATTCCCTCACTAATTATTGTAATCTGTCCTTCGAAGTTGTGGTCTAACATAGACCATTTTACGAGACAGTATTGCTTGAGTAATATTTCATACAATAAATCTAGTATCTTGTGTACTGATAACACTTTATTTTGCTTTTCAAACTCAAATATCAAATGTTGATCGCAAGGAAACATCAGTTTAATAGAATATTGAAATGTATTGTGGAATTCAACAATTTTGTACATCGGTATTCTTCCAGATAAGAGATTGATCTCATCACAATATGATCCATGAAGTACTTTATCAATGCAAATATAGTATGTATGTTTGCCGTAACATTTTGCATGACCACTGATAGTTGCACAGTTTACTGTTCCAAATATAATTAGTTGGGTTCCAATAATTTGAGTTGCACTTTGTGGGTAAAATATATAGAATAACTGACAATTTTGCTTCCTTCTCATCCAGAATTTTGTCAATGCTCTTTTGAATTTAGCAACTACGTGCTGACCATCGGTTGGATGTTCAGTAGAGTTAAATGAGACTTTCGCGGTTGGAACATCTATTACATTTAAATCTTCTTCTGGATGAAACAAAAAAATAATAATGTGACAATTTGCATAATCCCTAAATATATTTGCTTTATCTACAAACTGACTATCAAGGTAACTCGAAGCCCTTATGACCTGTAATGTGATAATAGTAATTGTTGTAAAGAATTTATCAAGCATATTTTGTAAGTTTAGAGCCAATAAACGAGTTTGTTTTAAATTTTTTAATTCAGCGGCTGCCTTTCTACTTCTCTATACATCAACTGCTACTATATAAGTGTTAAATTTAGTGAAGAGAATGTAAAGGAATAGGTAAAAACTTGTATCATCCGCGAAGAAATACATAATTCAGCAATTGTATTATCAAAATGGAGTTGACAGAAATTTCCATCTCAATAATAAAGCACTATTGGCAAATTGTATGCAACTTAAGAATACAAATGTCGCAGTTTGACAAACAATCTTTAGTGGAATAATTCTTTATACCATTATGGCATAGGAAAACATTCAGAAGGTGATCGGTTATAAGATAAATACATGACTTTTTCCTTGTAAAATTCTTAAGCGCGAATATCAATTATTGGCGGGTGGGTCATTATTGTTTTTCCAAGAAACAAACGCTTCATTTCTTAACAAGTTCTACATTAATCTGTTGAAAAAGTTATTTAGAACCGAAGTGGGAACTCTGGTGAAAACATTTTCCGAACAATGTCTGGCTTGAAGGCCATTCATTGTGTCTTTCAAAATGTTCCGTTTGTGATAATGGAAACGCAATATTAGGGTACATTTGGTACTAGATGCATTTGAACATAAATAACAAGATATATTGTACTATTTAAACGTTGGAAATTTGAGACGATTTTACAGACGGACAGATACGGTGATAAATTTGCTTATCCAGGACGCCAGTTGCAAGAAATAATTAAAGGTCTGGATTGACATTAATTCAGTAATTTTGGATTACATTGTGGCTTTTTAGAGAACCCATAAAACTCGTAATTTATTCATATTAACCGAACTATGAATACAGGCGATTAATCGTTTGTCATAGTTATAATAGCAACTTTTTGTATGAAGAGTATTAAGTAGAAATTGCACAACATAAAATATTAATCCAATAAAAATAGAAAAGTAGCGAAGTTTTGAGACTAGAAATTTTAAATTGAATTCTTGCAATATTTTCTGTCATAAACTTATTGGGAGGCAATTAGTGCACAAGGACACGCGAATTCTCAGATGTAACAAACCTGGTGATATAGGATGAGTTGGACGAGTTAAGAATTAAGAAAAATGCAGTAAATTGAATAGAGGTTATATAAAAATTTAGTGTCAACAGTATCCCTTTGTTGGTAAAAATAAGTGGTGCCTTAACTTTTTATTAACATATTGTGGCTCGGTGTTAATTTTTCACTTGTTTATTCCTAATTATTATTATAGCCTTTTTGGGTTTATTCCGGACGGGAAGGATTTCTAATCTCGGGATTGTATTTGGGTCTCTAAGTTTATCATCTCCTGCCTGGTTCTGTCTTATATCAAACTTCTCCTTGTTGTGGATCTGGATATCAGGCGCTTTTCTCTGTGTTCCGGCTCCTGGGAATTAAACTATCCCAGAGTAGGATTCTGAAGGAACCTGACCGGCGTAGTGGGATCACTCTTACCCAACTGGGGTGGGTTCCTGAGAGAAGTAAACTCCAGATTGCTCGCGATTCGCTAACTTATCTGGACGGGACACTACCTGAACTCCCTAAGTGAACCGGACAGGACTATAGAGTATTTGTTTGTCAAGAATGGCAAACGCAAAAGTATCATCATTTTATATTTTAAAAAAATTGAAATTGCCAGCAAGATCAAGTCATCCTGATTACGATTATTAATTTCAAAATTTAAAAAGCTTTCTAAATATTTTCATAAATAATTTTGAATCGTGAGTAATTCAGCGTAGAAAAATCACTTTACTATAACGGCTTATGGGGAATTGATAAATTTCGGTGTCGATTTTAAACATGTTGTCGCTGATTACGATTCAAGTTGTTTGTATGTGGTGGAACTAGTTTGCATGTAGAGTAAGATAAAAGCAAGAACAGAATTCGTATTCAGCGACAACATATAGAAATAGGCAAATGAAAAAGTTAAAATGGTAAGAAAATCAGAACCATGTTCCCAATTCTATGGTAAAAAAATTTTATTTACCAAAGTTAAGTTTTTTGCAAATTGTTTTTTTTAAATCAACAAATAGTAAAATTACGAGTAATTGATAATTTTGCATTCAAGCTTAAAATAACGCTACATCAATATTGTGTTACCGGGAGCTGCAAATTCAAAATTCAAAAATTCAAATTCTTCTAATTTAGCTAATACATCGGTGCTACGGCAGAACAAATACAAATGTTTTTCTTGAATTCATTACCGCTACATTAATATCGAGTTACCGTGAGTAAAGGATAAAAACTACACAATTGGAAAAATCGACAAACACGAGGGTTTGACGAGACAGATTGGCCAACAACTATTAAGCGTTGTTGAATTCATTACCGCTAGGTCATTATCGAACTACCTGGAGCAAAAGCACGAAACCCCAAATATAAAAAATTAAATTGTGCATGCACTGGTGCATGTTGGACATAATTCAATTTTTAACCAAATTTATAACCGCTACATCAATATCGCAGTCATGATATGAAATTAGAAACTCATACTACGAATTTGAAATCGCCAATATCAAAATAAGATAAAGAATCAATTACTTTGTTAAAAGTAAAGAACTATGTGAATTAGAAAAACAGGCTTTGTCTGCATATAAACAGTGCAAAACTTCTAAAAGTACTATTTTAACGAATAACATAATGGAACTTAAAAAACAAATTAAGAGAATGACATACAATGAGTGTAAACTTCAGTTTGGTGAAAACATAAAAAAAAGGGAATTTGGGAAACTTTAAAAACCATGTTTAATTTAAATTTTAAAAATAAAGGTTCTTATAATTATGATAATTGTAATAACAATGATTTGAACTTATATTATACAACTCTTCCTTTTGGTAATGTTATACCTTATGATACTCTTAATTCTTCTATAACTCAACCACCCACAGACCCAAATCATTTTTTCGTTAAATCTGTCACAATGAATGAGATGTTAGAAGCTTGGAAAGTGATAAAATGAAACACTCAACATTTATAGATCATAGTGGTATATGTAAAAAAATGATTTCAATTTTACTTAATTATGAAAATTTTAAAGAAGCTCTTTTAGATTTTTGTAACTTGTCTTTTAGTACTGGATTAATTCCTAAAATTTTGAAGATGAGTAGGATAATACCTATTCCCAAAATTTGATATACTTCTAAGTTTAGTGATTTTAGGCCAGTGGGGTTATCTCCTTTTCTTATGACTTTATTAGAAAAAATTTATCTTAAACAATTGTCTAAGTTTATGATTGTTAATCCTTTTCTTAGTAAGTTTCAGTTTGGGTGTAGAACTGATGATTCAACTGAACTAGCTATGATTTCAGTAATAGACAGAGTTAAAAAACATGTGACCAATGGTAAAATCTGTGNTGATTCAACTGAACTAGCTATGATTTCAGTAATAGACAGAGTTAAAAAACATGTGACCAATGGTAAAATCTGTGCATTGATTAGTATAGACATACAAAATGCTTTCCCTTCTGTACATCGTGAGAAACTACTGACAAAACTTAAAAATAAGTATAAAATTTCAGACTACTGGTTACGTGATTATCTAAACTCTAGAACACAATTTGTCGACATTTGTGGTGACTATTCTACNATTTCAGACTACTGGTTACGTGATTATCTAAACTCTAGAACACAATTTGTCGACATTTGTGGTGACTATTCTACGCCTTTAGAATTATTAATAGGACTAATTCAAGGAAGTGTTTTAGGACCATCACTTTTTACATTTTATATCAATGACTTACCAGATATATTAGAATATAGTGATGTGGAAATTTATGTTGATGACACTAACTTGATTTTTATGGAGACATTCTTGATATTAGTGATACACAAAGAAAAATTAATAGTGATATGTCTAATGTCAGTAGTTGGGTTTCTGTTAATGGTTTAAGACTAAATAATGAAAAAACTAAATTGTTAGTTATAGGAACACCTTTTACTATACACAATTTACCTAATTTCGATATAACATTTAATGGTAAACTTATATCCAGAGTGAAAACGCTGAAATGTTTAGGCTTGATTATTGATCCTATTCTGTCTTGGGAAAGTCATATTGATAATCTTGTAAAAAACTGCTATTTCAGAATTAGGAGTCTGTTTAAAATTAAGGAATTTATTTCTTATGATGAGAAGTTATTGTTAGCAAATGCTTTGGTTATTTCAATTATAAGATATATGGCTTCGATCTGGTGTACAACAAAATTAAAACATTAAAAAAAAATTCAACGAGTGATTAGAAGTTTAGGTAGATTTGTTATGTCTACAAATAAATATGACCCAATTTTTACAAAAATTTGCGATCAATTAGAGTGGCTATTCCCTCTAAAACTAAAAGAGTTTAGTATTTTATGTATGTTTTACAAATTAACCCATTTTAAAATATTGAGTTTTTCAATGATTACTTCATTTCTAATTCTGTTCTACACAATTATAACACTAGAAAAACAAATAATTTTGTCAGTTCTTATAAACCTGTAAATAATTATGAATTTTTAACTTTCCAAGAATTAGCTATTAAGTATTGGAATGCAATACCTAATCATGTTAACAGTAAAACTAATTTTAATTCATTCAAAATTTCACTAAAAAATTAGTTGTTAAGTGAACAAAAGGCTGTTATTTAATTTAAGTTAACTAATTTAATCTTAGGTACTAATGGACATAATTGTAAGACCCAGTTCTGGGGGAATTATGTTTCTAATAAAAAAAAAAAAAGAACTTATTTCACTGCTGAAACTTATAAAAAAATCAAAAATTAACTTTAAGAACTACAAGCATGTTGAACATGTCGTCCGCAAGAAAATTTCTTTTCGGTNAAAAAAATCAAAAATTAACTTTAAGAACTACAAGCATGTTGAACATGTCGTCCGCAAGAAAATTTCTTTTCGGTGTTATAATCAGTCCGCCATACGAGAAGACACGTTCAACTAGAGCAGACTAGGCAAGCGAAGTGTTGAACTTTTTTTACATTTTTTTAATTGTCGGGTAGAGTACTCTACCCGACAGAAACTTGGGTCCATGTACTTCATAGGCGGCTTTTGAGTCGGCCGTCTGATAGAAAGCACCAAAGTGAAGAGTGGGCAGCCAGGTCAAATCTACTTACTACCCCACCAAAAGTGATAGGAAGACACGACGGAAATCGGCAGTTTAATTTGGAGAGTCTTCCAGTTTATTTTTAATCTTAGGTGGATTAACGGATTAATCCTACTTGGATTACTGGATTAGTATGATAGTGTGGATTAGAAATTATGGATTAGAATATTTAATNACGGATTAATCCTACTTGGATTACTGGATTAGTATGATAGTGTGGATTAGAAATTATGGATTAGAATATTTAATCCGCGTGCATCGGATTAAGGATTATGGATTAGATCCGTAAATTAAATTCAGTCGGATTACGGATTATTAATCATTAATCCGGATTATTAATCCGTTAATTCTTAATCTGGATTATCCCAGCTCTGGGGATATCCAATTGGTTTTGAATTTACCTGCAACAAACACAGAAAGCTGTAGAGAACAAAAATGATAGCCACTTTAATTTTTGAGGAATTTAATTTTTCACATTGAAAACATGTTAGTTACATATAAATTGAATGAATTTTAAGTGGATTCCTAAATTTTTGNACGGATTAATCCTACTTGGATTACTGGATTAGTATGATAGTGTGGATTAGAAATTATGGATTAGAATATTTAATTCGCGTGCATCGGATTAAGGATTATGGATTAGATCCGTAAATTAAATTGAGTCGGATTACGGATTATTAATCATTAATCCGGATTATTAATCCGTTAATTCTTAATCTGGATTCTCCCAGCTCTGGGGATATCCAATTGGTTTTGAATTTAGCTGCAACAAACACAGAAAGCTGTAGAGAACAAAAATGATAGCCACTTTAATTTTTGAGGAAANGCAACAAACACAGAAAGCTGTAGAGAACAAAAATGATAGCCACTTTAATTTTTGAGGAAATTAATTTTTCACATTGAAAACATGTTAGTTACATATAAATTGAATGAATTTTAAGTGGATTCCTAAATTTTTGGTACAGTATTGACTTTGTCGCCATTTGGAAGTTTACCAACAACAGGATGTGAATCCGTCTCTGTAATAAAAAGTATTATCTTATCATGGCTACAAATGATAGTAAATTTTTTCAGTTTGAGAAATTTTGTTGGTTGCATTACCTGGTACAGGTTTTCCAAGATTAATTCCAAAACTCCATGATTCCGTAACTGAAAATTAACAAAAATTTGTCTGAGCCACCCTTACTATGGGATTAGAGAAGAAGAATTATCGCTAATTTTATTTGCGAATAACGTATTGCAAACCTCCATGCCAAAATCAACACTAGTGCATAAACGAGTATCTGGGCATAACTTCCTTTGTAGTACATGTTATGTATTTGATGTCGGGTTTTTAATTTGGTCAGAATTTAAAACGAGTGACCAAATAATGTTAAAGTTTTACCCAATTTCGATTCACTTACGCGCGAATTAATTTACATCACTGAGTGAATTGGGTTACCCGCTGTCAGGTGTAATAAATCTACTAGTANGCTAATTTTATTTGCGAATAACGTATTGCAAACCTCCATGCCAAAATCAACACTAGTGCATAAACGAGTATCTGAGCATAACTTCATTTGTAGTACATGTTATGTATTTGATGTCGGGTTTTTAATTTGGTCAGAATTTAAAACGAGTGACCAAATAATGTAAAAGTTTTACCCAATTTTGATTCGNCGGGTTTTTAATTTGGTCAGAATTTAAAACGAGTGACCAAATAATGTAAAAGTTTTACCCAATTTTGATTCGCTTACGCGCGAATTAATTTACATCACTGAGTGAATTGGGTTACCCGCTGTCAGGTGTAATAAATCTACTAGTAATTTTATGACTCAGTAGTTTATACACAATTACCAAACTTGTATAGAAACAGTTAAAAAATTAGTTGTTATAGTCAAGCTTGATGTATAACCAGCGTATGAGAATAGGAGCCTGTAATCAAACCATGACTCTGATAAGATAAGAGTGAATAGAGAAAACGATACGTAATTGTTGAACGTTCTTTAAGTGTAGGAAGCGAAGAATAAAAAAATTATTTTATTTTGGTACAAGTACGTACATTTTTCAATCAAAATTTCAAGATACCGTCGATATGATGATGAAACTCATAATTTAGGGAAAATTTGCAATTCACTGGTACCATTTGAGGTAATTGCCGAGTGGAGTAATGCAGTTGTATACTAGAATTAAGCCGGAAAATGTATACAGTGGACTATGGTCATAACCATTATTTTGGACCAGCAAATTCGGGTCATAACAGCCGATGCTCATTATAGCTTGGGTGACCCAACGACACATTTTCCTATTATGTCGTTC
This sequence comes from Holacanthella duospinosa, assembly GCA_002738285.1. Classification (NCBI taxonomy): domain Eukaryota; kingdom Metazoa; phylum Arthropoda; class Collembola; order Poduromorpha; family Neanuridae; genus Holacanthella; species Holacanthella duospinosa. The sequence continues at coordinate 93,152 of NIPM01000243.1, read as the reverse complement.
GGGTTAAGCAGTGTGCTACACGATAATTTATCTTGAATCGGTGCCATTCCTTGAGCTAGACTAGCAATCTAACACTGGTACAAGAGCTGTTTCTGTTTGTTTCTCAGTCCTTAAGCACTTTGTCTAGGCCTGGTGCCAGACTGCCTAATCTTTGTGATTAATAAATTAGGAGTCTGGATCCTTGCCATGATATGCAAAGATGCCGATGAGGTTTTCCAGCAGAGTAAGATGAATTTCAATAGCTCACCCTCTTTCATGTAAAGTAGGTAAAGTATGCGTAGTAGTAGGACCATGCTACCAGACATGAAAAAGTTGTGTACACATGCACGTAAAAAGAGCGGGCCTGGTTCGAGGCAGCAGAAACACCAAAGAGGAAGTCTGCAACATTTCAAGATAAAGTCCTTATTCTCTCGATTGAGCGAAAGCCAATAAGTGAAATAAACCTCCAAAAATAAAACAAATTATAGTCAAATAATGAACAATGTTAAATTTAAAGTTATGTTCATAACATCCGATTTCATCGTTCGATTATTTCCGTTCTCTAGAGTCCTCACCCCCCCAAATCAACCAAGAATTTACTTGAACAAAAAAAATATCGAAAAAGCAGTTGTTTGAATGGTCCTCTAAAAAGCTTACGCTGTATACACATAGAGTCGCGCCAGAGAATTTTTGAAGCGCGACGACGGTAATCCAAAATCGTGGTTATAAAGTCAACTTTGTAATCGAATGCTTAACTACCTTCACATAAAAACAAGCTACGATTGAGATTGAAGCAAAAAATGGAGCAACGGAAAGAAGTACACACGAGGATCAACAGGTCCCCTGTTGGTTGAGTTGCACAGGGGACACACGACACTCCTTGACTGTTGGTTATTCACTCAACTCACCACCTCTCAACATTGTGAAATCGCGCATCGTAAATAAAAACATAAAAATAAGTTTTGTATAGATAAGAGTAAATCGTTCCTAGTAACGACAAAATATTTATTACATCGATATTTAAAAAAATTCTCTTCGCAAAGTTATGCAAAAGATTTTGGTCAATTACGTTTGTAAATTTGCGACTAAGTTGTTGACTAAGCAGGTTGTCTTACATTGATCCAATCAATTGTACAATGAGAGTGCTTTTTCTAACCGCTAGGGATAATTCACTCCATATTTAATTGCTATGAGCAGATTTGAATTTACTGATAAAAAGTTTGATGACCTTGGAATGATTTTTGAAAGTTTGGGTAAATTTTTATGACTACAACTATCAAATTGATTTCCTCGAAATAGGTTTTCTTTGAATTATAACCAAGTTTTTAACTCAGTAAAACGTTTTTGAGAAATATAAATCCTAGATCTGATGATTATGAATTGTGGATTGTTAGCTTTGCATTGATAAGTTTAAATTTGCTTGACGTACAGGGTGAGAAATTATTTGGAACCATTTATGTTGGAACTGACATGTTATTCCTGACTTTTGAGTAAATTAATACAATTACATGCAAACAAACGAAACAAATTGTTTACAATCAAACAATTGTATTAGATACAGACAAAGCAGTTTGCAGTATGGCTAGGAAGCAAACATTTGAGGCATTGGTANTACGATTGAGATTGAAGCAAAAAATGGAGCAACGGAAAGAAGTACACACGAGGATCAACAGGTCCCCTGTTGGTAGAGTTGCACAGGGGACACACGACACTCCTTGACTGTTGGTTATTCACTCGACTCACCACCTCTCAACATTGTGAAATCGCGCATCGTAAATAAAAACATAAAAATAAGTTTTGTATAGATAAGAGTAAATCGTTCCTAGTAACGACAAAATATTTATCACATCGATATTTAAAAAAATTCTCTTCGCAAAGTTATGCGAAAGATTTTGGTCAATTACGTTTGTAAATTTGCGACTACGTTGTTGACTAAGCAGGTTGTCTTACATTGATCCAATCAATTGTACAATGAGAGTGCTTTTTCTAACCGCTAGGGATAATTCACTCCACATTTAATTGCTATGAGCAGATTTGAATTTACTGATAAAAAGTTTGCCGACCTTGGAATGATATTTGAAAGTTTCGGTAAATTTTTATGACTACAACTATCAAATTGATTTCCCCGAAATAGGTTTTCTTTGAATTATAACCAAGTTTTTAACTCAGCAAAACGTTTTTGAGAAATATAAATCCTAGATCTGATGATTATGAATTATGGATTGTTAGCTTTGCATTGATAAGTTTAAATTTGCTTGACGTACAGGGTGAGAAATTATTTGGAACCATTTATGTTGGAACTGACATGTTATTCCTGACTTTTGAGTAAATTAATACGATTACATGAAAACAAACGAAACAAATTGTTTACAGTCAAACAATTGTATTAGATACAGACAAAGCAGTTTGCAGTATGGCTAGGAAGCAAACATTTGAGGCATTGGTANATCAAACAATTGTATTAGATACAGACAAAGCAGTTTGCAGTATGGCTAGGAAGCAAACATTTGAGGCATTGGTATTTATGTTTGAAATTTAATTTTATACATAATTCAGTATTTCTGTAATTTTTTCAATTCGTTTGTCAGTTTCATTGAAATTTAGTAAGTGATATTTTAAACCATAGAGATTCCTATAATTAAAGATTAAAAATGGCTGCAGAGTTGTAGAAAAGAAGCGAGAAACTAAAAAGGGACATCCATGCTCAAAAGTAAGAAGAAAAATTATTAAAAAAATTAAAATTAATTAAATGCGTTAAAATAAAGATTTGACGTGTGCAATGTCGACTATTTGAATCCTTATAATTATTGGATACGTTATTTGACCTAGGCCATTGGTGACCTCTGATCTCAAACTTTTGCCATTTGGCTAAATTTTAAAACTAGTGTTTAATAGGTATTAATTAATTTAATGAAAATTGAAAGATTTTAAATTGACAGTTAGATTACCTAGGCCTCTTCCAATCCCAAAGTTTTTTGACTAAAATTAAACATTATGGTACACGTTAAATTTATTGAAAATAAAATGTGTACTATAATAGTGTTTTATCTTTATCATACACATTTTATAAATTTAATAGGGGGATCGAAGAACACCCAGTTACACAAGCTATATGAAAAACGAATTAAACNAATTTATTGAAAATAAAATGTGTACTATAATAGTGTTTTATCTTTATCATACACATTTTATAAATTTAATAGGGGAATCGAAGAACACCCAGTTACACAAGCTATATGAAAAACGAATTAAACTATTATTGTGAAAAGATTTCACAAAAATAATACTTGTATGGTACCAATTTTTAATTTCAACCACGTCGGAGAAAAATAAGAACCGGAGGTCGCTAAGTGACCTAGGTTATCAAATAGTCAATTTAATTAAAAATTTCAAGGTTTATTAAATTAATAGTTAAAGGTGTGAGAATGAATAAATAGGAGAAAAGGGGAGGGAGGGACAAAATATTTCATAGCAAAACCAAAAATAAAAAACATTAAAAATGTAGAAACACTGGTTGCATTTCACATATTGAAATCAACCAATCTGATCTTATGAGTTATGAAAAACACTTGAAATGTTTCTATTTTATAAAGTTGGAATGGGGAATATGTTTCGAAAAACATGATATGGATCTGTGCCATACTTGGCTTGCATTATAAATTTGGTTACAATTTACCTCCTCCAAACACCAGTTGATGAATGTTTACTTTCGAAGCTGGAACAGGGTCATCAGTATTGCTGACTTGGAAGAATGATGTAAATATTATAGCACATAGTAGTACAGTGAAACTAATTCCTTTCATTTTCTTACTTTTCTCTTGAAAAATTTAAATTAGTCCTATTTTCTTATATATATGTGTCGACGCTACATAATGACCCTAGCTTGATTTTATAATTTAATTTTAATTGTACTTGTGCTCAGATAAAATGTAGTAATTAACAGAGGACGTTTGTGATGAGTACAACCTTGGATTCAATACATTGTTATACAATGTCTAGTGTACAAAATTCTCAACAGTTTTTGACTATTCTATTCTTCCAAAGGAACTGAAGCAACAAAACATCATAACTGCACAAATTATTAAAGTTCAGTCTGGACGATAACAGGGCGCCACCAGTATTCCTTACTCATATAAATTTTAATAAATTTTATAGTCTCATTGTTTTTGTGAAATTGGTTTTTACAAAATAAGAGTAGATATAAATTCAATTTCAAAAAGTTAATGGAAACACGAATTGTTTCTGAGAAAATTACAGGAAGTATAATATTTTGTGTATGATTTGTTCTGACAGGAAAAAAATTGTTTGCCAATAAAGGTAAGGAAACAAAAATAGGTTGGCTACTCCATTGGACGCAAATTGTCTCTATGTTTCTATGTAGAGACAATAGTCTGACCTAACAACTAGTAAAGAAATGTGCTAACGGTCACTCCAACCTTTATACGATAAGTACAAATTGGTATCGATAACAAAATTTTATCTTATATAAACATGTAGAACTAGATAGACACTGCGACACGAAGAGCATCATAAAGACATGTAGAGTAGAGACGTAGATATATTTGTCGACATAAAGCTTCCTACATATATAGAATTCAGGGAAGCACAAGGAGATACATAAAGACATCTAGATCTTTTATTATTCACAATAAAAGACGAAACATGAATTGTTTCCGTTAGTTTTTACAAAACAAGAGGTATATGTAATTAAGGCGGAAGAGGAAAAAATGTGTCTTCGAAAGCGTAGACAAACATAGATAATGGATTTATACAATGCTATTTGGAAGTAAAAGATTGTCTTATTAGCACCTTATAGTAAAATGTGTAGAAAATAGTTAATGAGTTTACAAATCGGATTTCTGTTCTTCTGCGTAGCATCTGCCTTAATGCCGAAGTAATTTGAATTTCCTTAATCTAAGATCCCTTCAGTTCTTAATCTAAGATCTCTTTGCAAATATTTTAACAAAGCTTAAATCATAAATCTAGGAATTTGGAACTTAAGGTTTAAAGCAGGGTTGGGATTAATACGTATTTTTCCAAATTATACTAAACATACGTATAATACGGTATAATACGGTATAATACAGTATTTTTTGTATTTTTCGTAAAATCACTACTTTCTCTCATTAAATGATTATTTTGTGAAAATCACATTATAATTAATTAGAATACGTATTGTTATTCTTATCTCCAAGATGTCTTGGATGATCCACACGATGGAAATTTTTTGAACATTGAAGTGAAAGTTGCCACGCGCTTTTCACTTTAATCTTTAAATGCGATAATTTGAAAATCGTATATTATGATAATTTCAGATCTTGGAATTCGAATTATTTTATTGCCAGAGTTACAATCATCAAAGTGTTAGTCAGTCTTCATCCATGTCAACTAGCTCAATTTCCCCACCTTCGTTATCTTCCCCATCACTGTCACTATCGTACCTCCCTAGTGTCCTTTGTGTTATTTTTCCTTACCCATTTAAAAGATCAAAAACTCAAACTCAAAACACTTAAACCCTCGGTGGTCCAAACTGGTGTAGAATCTGAGCACACTCTTTGCATGACTTAAGTAGAACCATTTAAAGCAGGTTGGAAACATCTACGTTTCTCGTACCTACTCTGAAATTCTAGATCGTAAAACTAAAATCAAAAAGTGTCGTATTTAAAATATTAGTATACATTGATTGTCACTTGTTTGTCTGGAATTTAAATAAAGTGGTGTGGCAACAAATTTGCATTTTAGTAAGTATCTCAGATGTATATTCCAGCAAACTATACAGCAATTATAATTAAATTCGAGAGCAAATATATTTTAAAACCCTTGCACAGTAGGCAATGTATTATAGGTGCGAGTCGGATCTACTTAAAGAGGATTAGTTCAGTGTGAATTATACACGAAATTTGAGTGTGTATTATACAGGAAATCATAAGGTACAGGAAATTAATTATCAATGATGATTTCCGCTTGGACATTTTGTAATCCAAATCTCTTATTCGTTTCCATGTATCATGCGACACACAAATTTTACACTTCAATTTTCTACTAACAGGCTATCCATTGCTTTCTGTTTGTGATATATATAGAATATTTTCCATACTAATCATTTTTCGTATGTAAAAATTTTGAATATTTTCATCGACGTGTTATATATTGAAGGAATTCAGAATGGTGATTCTTATCCAATTAATACTTCTTGCCGTCTTCTCTCCGGAAATTTGTAAGCATATAAGGGCTTCTATTATTCCACTCTAAAGCTGAAACTAGAGTTGCCTTTTCCCCATCGTGCTTCGAGGAAAGTGCGGTGCAATTCTAAACATTCAGCACCTATTTGAATGCAGTTGCCTTGGGAAAAAGTTATTATGTCATTGAAATTTTATAATCACACCGCACTTTCCCCGTGAGCACGGTTGGGGAAAAGCAACTATAGATCCAGCTTAAGTTTTTAAGATTAATGATAAAGAAAATACTTAAAATATTTATTATTGTGGTTGTAGCCAAAGTCGTAGTTGAAACCGTAATAGTGATCTCCATTAGACAATGGGATACTAATTTTTGAAGTATTTAGTAAAATGAATACACAAGCAAACTGCAATTCGTTATCCTGTTGCTGGGAAGTCAAATATTTATGGTGGAAATTCATCTTAACACTAAACCGTAGCAACTGTAGAACTACCAATAGCGTAAACCTTAACAAAAAATCGCAGACAAACTCTTTATCCGTAAAGTTAAAGACAATATAACCATTGTCAGGGATTTAACAAGCTAAACCATAGTAGTAAGGAAATTTTCATAAGGAAATCCACCCAGCATAAACTTTTTTGTGGTTATCCGACAAAATGCATAGCAAAGAACAAAATTCTTCCCTTCATCCAGCCACCATAGAACTTAAGTCTTTATATATCCCAATACCTAACTTTTCCGTTGTCCATCGGCATAGAAACCAATATATCTCGACCAACTACAGCTTGCACAAACTTGCACTGCATTCATACTAACGCGTAAACGCATAATTGTCATTAAACGTGAAACCTTATTATTACCATTGATTCCTGAGGCTGTACTCCCAATTCCTGGACAAGTTGTGGCAAACTTATCCTAACGCGATGATTGTGAACTTCTTTTGTACTTAAAAAAAACTCATTAAAACTTTAATCAAATTGATAAATTTGACTTATATTTGTCCAGTTTTTTTGTAAATTAAAATTGTCTAACTTTTGTTATACCGTGACATATATTTCTAAAATTTCAATATATGTGTGACGTTTCTTTCGCCGTTTCATAAACTTCATTCGTAAACAAGTTTGGAAACATGGAAACAAAATGAACAAATGATTTCAGCATAATAAAAATTATCTGCATTTTCCGCTTTAATCTCGTTGGAGTCACTTCCATATATATGAATGCATTAATTTTGGTTCTTATACTTAATATATCGATATATAGGTACTTGTACTTATATAGGTATTTATTCCTGAATTGAATCATAATATTTTTACCATGTTCACTATTTGGATAACTTAGAAGTTCAAAATTGTGAATAGAAGGGTCTTGTAACATTGTAAAAAAAAAATTATATTAGAAAAACCGAATGGTTTTACCATACCCTTTCTGTTTCGTTCAGGCATGTCTTTGGACGGTGGGAAATTTTGTATTTGGCAGGTATAATCTTAATCCAATTTTTAGAAACTAATTTATTTGTTTCAGAATTCGTTGAGTTTGTAAAATATACACTGATTTTCTAAAATGGATTTTGTAATTGATTTTGTCTCCATTTTACATATTTTAAATTCTTATCACGTGGTTATTTATCATTTTGTTTTAACGTCTGTTGTGAGTTCCATTGTCAGTTAATGTTTCAGTGTGTTGTAAAAAAAATCATTTCGTTCCATGTATAAGTCAATAATAAACTTCATCGACTAACGGGTTTCCATCCCATAAATCAATCATATACTTATAGGATTGTGATAAAGTCTTGGGGTATTAGATGAGGAGTAAAGTGCAGTGTTATGGACAATGTAAAATTTAATATGTTCGGTTATGTGTCATAAAAACTAGTGTTATAAGTTTTAATCTTGATTGAAATACTTAGGTTCCTGTGGGTGGGTATTGGCAGGATTTAGGTTCATAGAGGGGTTGGATAAGGGAAGACGTAAGGTCTGTAAAAGGGTGGGATTCGACGGTGAATGACTTCCCGCCAAGGCTTGCAACAGCGATTAATCCAAAAATATTGTCTCTGGTGAGGTACGATCTCATCTATTGGGTTTTCCGTAAACAATGCAGTACCAATTGTGCTACAGAGCCGATTGGGAAAACACTATTTCAAACCCTGACTATGTGATGATGATCCACCAGTTACCACCGGCAAGTCTTTTTGTTGGTCATCATCATTCATTATCTTTGCTTCTCCTCATCTCTTGGCAGAGATGGGGAAGACTTTCGTTGGGTATAAGAGTCTTTGCTTACTATTCCGTGGGTATAGAAGTTATGCTTCACTATGCCACAGAGTGTCCGGCCTATTGCCCTACGTACGTTCTACTACGATCTACAAAATACAAGTAAATTTACAAACCTGCTATCACTGGATAAATCACATATGCAACAAATGCTTTATCCGTGTCGCTCACGTAGGAAGTAAACACCGGATATAATGTACTTAAATATTGTCCGTTTATTTATTTATATGTGTAGTCATAAGTTTAAAATATGTCGCCTAGGTTTCATTTTTGACAAAGTACATAAATACGGTAAATATTTTCCAAAATTTTGAAAAGGTCGTGTTTGATTATGTTCTACAAATTGCTTGTCGAAGAACACAGGATTAGGGAAAATTGACTTTTGGTCAATGTTCCTTGCTAAAAGCAATAAAAATCAACATTTTGAGGATTATGTTCAAAACATTGGTTTCTCCAGAAAAGATAACATTCGAATATTTCATTTTTGTCGCTGGATTCTTGGGCTTTTATTTTCACTTATCATTGTTTCATTCGTACAGAAATATGATATGGGAAAAACAAATATTTGCCTAACAAAATAATTGGGCAGACTAAGCCAAGCAGGTACTTCTGGAAAGACAATGGTTAAATTTAGTTGCTTTTTGTCTAATAAAGTGTCTGGAAATATGATGAATTTGAACCATAATAATCATATTCTAAATATCACACCACAATTTCCAATCTTCCCACATTGTACTAAATAATTCGAGGAAATGCAAACAGTTGTTTAGCTAATACTTCAATATAATGTTATATCCCTGCTGAAATTTAGAAAGCAAAGGCTGTGGCAGTTTGCTTCTGAATAATGTTAGAGAAATACGCATATTTGTAAAGGTAAGTGTTGCGCATCTCAAGATATCTGATATATGGTTGCGACTACAAAATTTATTTTTGAGCTGTGAAGTCAGTAGCACTGGGATTAGATATTTCCCGGGTCATCACACGACTACAAAACTACTATTCCTGTAACATTGTGTTTATGTGATTTATAAACTATAATTACCAAATTTAAATTTGTATAAATTATATATCCATGTGGAATAAGTGGAATGGATCTAAAATATGCTTACGAATATGTACAACATAGTGAAAATTTTAGGAATTAATTGCGGTTTACCCCTGTATAATTTTGGACGTCATACAGTGCATCCTGCTATGGTAGAAAACTGGTATCTATGAATTCAGAATTTGTTTAGTTGATGACTTAATTCAAAAACACATAATTCATAATTAGTTCAAAGATGTCGCTCAGTCAATTAATATTTCATCGATGCCGTTCAGCATAAAATGAAGCAGATAATCAACGGAGATAAAATTCCTATAAATATAAGCCAGTTGTATTTATCAGTGAGTCGGAAATGAAAACAAAATTTGTTAGCCATAGTTGTCAAAAAAATGGAAACAAAAAACCTTAGTTTTTTGTAAGTTTTAAACAAAAGTACAAATATACTTAAATAAGTAAGTGTAAGGATTGAAAGCGGAGAAATATTTACATAAAGTACATTTTATTGACTAATGGACCAAATAAAAAAAACTTAAAAAGGATTAAATGATGTAAAAGCATAAAATATTTTTAAAAGTATAAATACTAGGTCTGAATGACTGTTTATTTGAGCCATTTTTGTCAAAAAATAAGAGAATTGCAATAAATAAACCGGGCCACATTTTCGTACGTGGTTTAGGATCCCTAAGTTACGACCGATTTAAGCCTAAGATGTCATAAGTTAGGCAGCACTAAGATTTTTTAAGAGGGCTTAGTGAGTGAGATTTTGGAAAGCTCCCTCAGCTTGGCTTAAAGTTAAGATGGAATAGTCTTAGCAGCCAATGTTGCCAAATTTCTTTACAAAAGGGATTGGCTGTCTTAATCTGCCGGGAAACTTTCAAGTTTAAAAAAATTTTCTAAACTGAAATATCTCAGTCGCTCAAAAACGTCACTCCACACCCTACAACTTCTGGGCATGAGGGATGGGCAAATGTCAACGGTGTGGGGTGACTGTAAGGGACTATTTGGATCACTATCCCTCTCACTGCACATGTCTAAGTGGTGAAAGGGGTTATACAATCACTTTACAGATTTTTGAAATCATCGGTTCATATAAATCAAGTTCGTGTAAGTCTGACGGAAAAATGTCAATTGAGCAAAAGAAACGAGATCACTCATTAAATTGGTCCTAGGATGAAGAGAATGTACTGGTAGACGCAGTACTACCTCACTACGAAAAGTTATTCGGTGCTCATTCAATTAACTTACGAAACAATAAAAACAAACGCTAGGGAATGCTGTGGAAGCTACGGTAAGTCATTTATAATAATGTAGTTTTGTATAAACTTATACTTTCTATTTTCCATTCACAGGTTAATTTGGTTGGTCCCAGCAAAACAAGCTGCAGCCAGTATTTCGCGTGACAAGAAGAAAACTGGAGAAGGAAATGAAGCATGTGACCTTGGAAGTACTCAGAAGTTGTTACCTACCACATTCATCAACACTGAAAATTTTGGACAAAATTGGTGCTACCGCTTACGATGGAGTACTTGACGGAGTTGATTCAGTTCAAGTACCTATCCCCAAATCCTTGACCATTAGAGACTTACGGTGACACAGAGATTAATGTAAGATAACACGTATAGCATTATTTTAGTCACTTCTGTCTAAGGCTCGAGTTAGGCTCGGGCTTTATAATGTAAGACAACGTACATTACCAACTCCAATTCTTTATGCATTATATAGGATGCCGAACTTAACACGCCACCTGCGACTCCAGTAGCAACAGAGGGTAGCTGTGATCAGACTTTCACCGACGGACTACAAAGGCGGAAGATGACCTCCACGAACACTTTCCTTGTCAAACTTTCTCAGACAACGAATAGTTGATATCGACTAATAATTCCTAAATGTTTAATTAGTAGTAGTGGTGCCAGTAATTCAAAAGTGAAGAAATTGAAATTAAACAGCGAGACGAAAATCATGTGTACGGCATGGTAACTATTATTATTATAACGGGTGCAGCGGAAAAAGGCACTGACGTAAATTGAGAATTTACTATTACTAATCGCGCGAATTTCATATTAGTAGTATTTTTTTTGGATTAAGCGGGATTTTGTATTGTGGAAAACGGGTTTCCTAATTTCCCTAGTAATACCACTGAGGAAATGACAGCATCACAACAAGAAGTTCTTATAATTCGTTTCGGACGACTGATTGAATCCAACCTGGGTGTTACGAAATTGGAGGTTATTAAACATTTTCAACTGGAAAATATTCGTAAGGAAACAATTTATAGGATAACCAAAAGGGTTGAAAATGGAATCCCAATGGAAAAAAAAAGTTGGTTCCGGCAAAAAGCTCAAAATTGAAAGTCCGTAAACTGGAAAACCTTTTTGAAGAAAGAGACAAGATTAGTCAATGGGACGCAGCAAAAAAATTCNAGAAAGTCCGTAAACTGGAAAACCTTTTTGAAGAAAGAGACAAGATTAGTCAATGGGACGCAGCAAAAAAATTCAAATGCAGTCATCGACATATTCTACGGACACTACAAGACAAGACCAACATCAAATGTTTCAGAAAAGTCGATCCCCGGAGTACACGGAAGAGCAAATTCTCAAAGTGAAAACTCAGTGCCGAAGATTATGCAGAAATTCTCAAAAAAAAAGTTCATCATTGACGACGAACATTACTTCCCCTTAAGCAAAGCTCTTATTCCTGGAAACAGTAAATATTACTCCACAGACAGGCAGAGTACTAGTCCAGAGGTAAAACTAAAATTTAGACACAAGTTTGAAAAAAAAATTATGATTTGGATTGCACTTTCACCGGATGGAATCAGTACTCCTTACTTCATCCCATCAGGCCTCGCCATTAATCAGAATATTTATAAAACTCAGTGTCTTGCAAAGAGACTCATCCCATTCATCGAAAAATATCATTCGGACGGCAATTACATCTTCTGGCCAGACAAAGCATCTTCTCATTACGCGAAATCCGTGATTGACTTTCTCCAAGAGAAAGTCGTTCATTTTGTACCAAAGGAAGAAAATCCAACCAACTTACCCCAAGCCCGTCCAATAGAAGATTTTTTTGGTTATTTAGATCAACTAGTGTACAGAGGTGGTTGGAAAGCCACTGACACTACTGCTTTAATGAAAAGAGTGAAGTAATTGCTTGAAACAAGTGGACATGTCAGTCGTCCGAAGAAGTATGGAGAAAGTTAGCAAACTATTGCGCGCCTGTGCCGAAAATGGACCATACTCTATCAACCATTAGTGGAACCGTAAGGCAAATATTATGCTTTATCGAATGGAATCACATTCGGAATTTTATATTTGCAGGAGCTTGATCAAAATATGAAATTTACATCAGTCCCTTTTTTTCCGCTGCACCCGTTATTATTAGCTCTTATAATTCTATGAATGTTAATGAGCTTGCGGTGTTATTGGCTGAGGAGCCTTTGACAAATCGTTACAGCTAACATCAAATCCAGATTAACCTATAAAATAAGACAATGAGAGATATAATATTTTTTTCAATTATTACTGACAGATTAGTAAAATATTTACACAAAAATCATTTGTGATTAGAAATTATCAGTAAAATAACTTGTCTCCACTCTCATCAATACATTGAAAAATAGATTTCCACAATCTAAAGGTATTTTCTACTATAAATCTTGTTTTCCTCAACATAGTGTTAAATAATTGTTCCTGACTTGTTTCCTTAAGACAGGAAAACCCCAAGAATAAAGTTAGGACCGATTTTAGTAGTTTAGGCTAGCTTAAATTTTTCCAAAATGTGGGAAAGTTAGGTTTCGAAAATGTGGGTATTTCTAACTCCTCTCTTAACATTAAGTTAGGCCGATCTTAGCTTCGAAAATGTGGCGCAGGTCTTTTGTGCAGGCAAGGATTATGAGTTCAGAAAACAAACGATTGTTTCAACTACATGCCCTAACCTATGTATAGTTTCCTTTGTTTTTTAGATTTTGAATGGAAATGTCAATTTGTCATCACGTTCATGTCACTATGAACACAGACAAACAATCGCACATGTAGACACTTTGCTAGGAAAATATCTTAATATAAAAGCTTTCTAATAAATGATAGTTAATTAAGAATGGTTTTATCTTACTACTAGATGCAGCTGAGATAGAAGGCGCTGACTCAAGTTACGTATGTCCTATGGGATGGATCCCAAGCGTTGTCAATGGAAAATGCTTTCGACTCATTACGACAAAAAAAGCAAATCCAACGGAAGCTTCAAACTGGTGTAGATTCATGGGAGCTACTCTAGCAACTATAGAATCTGCCCATGAAAACGATTTCGTGTTACACACAATCATTGGGGAAAACTCAAATGATTGGGTACGAATAGGGGGTCAGGCAAGTACGAACCAACGGTGGGAGTGGGAGGATGGGACACCATTTCAATTTACCAACTGGGGAGAAAATGAGCCACAAGTTGGTGGAACAACAGCGTTTATCATCAATATTGAAAGCTACAAGGGAGGTCCAAGTTACAGGAAGTGGCACGCCTCCAAGGCGCAAAACTCACACGACTTCCTCTGCCAACTTAGAATGAACTATTATGAACCCGATTCACCAAAAGCTTTGTATTCGGAATTAAAAGGTGATCAAAGTCATCTTTGGACAAGGGTAAATAATATGACGCCAGGACAGGTACATAAATGACTGGAAGATGCGTAAACGTTACTTAGGGTAAAGAGGAAGGAGATCCAAAAGGTAGAGTTGAGAAAAATCGAATGGGGAGATGGGAGAATTGGTAAAGGTTGGAAGTTGATTAATAATGCATAAATAATGCATGTGCTGTAACTGTTACTCGGCGAATTCTGCTTTCATATGTCCAAAACGATTGGTACAATACAGTGTGTATTAGTAACGAATGAACGGAGATACCCACTCCAACCATCAGTTATGGGCAACGATTCGCAGTTTGATATTCAAATTTTTGTGTTATTGTTGTAATATTTAAGTCGAGCGGAAAAAGATGAAAATCAAAATTGGTTTGATCACCGGTATAAGTATTACTGTTATGGAGTATTACTAGTTGGCGCTCGCGAGCCGGCTAGCGCTGCCGCGGGCGTCAAACTTTTATCACAATAATGAAGAAAGTATTAGTCGGTATTCATTTTTTGCTTTATTATGACGATCTGTTTATGAGATTCTTTACTCTGTGCAATGTCGCATTACTCTGTGCAATTTCGCATTACTCTGTGCAATTTCGCATTTTTCTGTGCAATTTACTCTTTGATAGACCAATTGAGCCAAAAAGTTGTATTTGAATTGTTAAAACTAATTCCAAGCAGCCATATATTTTTAAGTTTTTCAAATTTTTATTTATTTCAATTTTTTATAAATTTTGAAAAAGAGTATTTAAAAAACAAACATTTTGATCGTGTTGGGTATATTGTTCAACTCCTACTACTCTTGGGAGCAGCACTGTTCGCATGAAACTATTTTTAGAGCTAAATTAAAAATATTAAAAAAAAAATTCCAAAAAAAAAATTTCTTTTTATGCTTTGTCATCTTGTTAGTCTGAGATTCTTCGCTTTACTGTGTGCCATTTGCTTTATGATGGACAAATTAAGACAAAAATTTGTATTTGAATAGTTAAAATTAATACCAAGGTGTCATATTTTTTTAGTTTTTCGAAATTTTGCGTTTTCGATTTTTAATAATTTTCAAAAAATTTTTTTTTACCATATAAGAACTCAAAGTAACATAATACCAATGGTTAGAAGAAAGAAAAACCAATTTTTTTTATAAAAATAAGTTTGATGGTCCGTCGAAATGTTATTTGTTGCGTTCAGTTATTACTTATAAAAGCATTAAGTGTCGAATAAGACCCTACATGGTCCAATACTTTACATATGACAAAAAGAAATTTTATTTTATTTTAAAAAAAAATACGAAGAGGCAACATTTCAAAAACAAAAATATGGCACCTTGGTATTAGTTTTAAAAATTCAAATGCAAATTTTTGGCTCAATTGGTGTATCACAGAGCAGATGGCGCAGAGGATGCAAAGAATCTCAGACTAACGTGATGATAAACCACAAAAAATATTAATTTTTGAAAAAAAAATTTTTTTTTATATATTTTTATTTTTGTTTCTACGGTAGCTCGGGTTTTTTTCTATAATTTTTGTCCAAAAGTGTCATTTTTCATCTATATCAATTCCAGCTTTGATCACTACAAATTATTAAGAAGGGCTAATAGAAATTACTCATAAAATTTGGTGAGTTTTGGTTGAAGTATCCAGTAGCGACGGCCCTTCCAAGTTAAGCTTTAACATGGAAGTACATTAGTCGATTTTTTATTAAAAACCCCACAAAACCCCAGGGTGTTTACTGTGTTTACAGCTGCCACGAGCTGCCCATGTCAAAACCGTAAGGAGTTATGACCTGGGGAATGCGATTAGGTATGCTCATACAAAATTCCATCGGAATCGGTCAATAAATGAAAAAGTTGAAGATTTTTGAAACCCATTTTTTAAACTTCAGAACCTAGCCTCCCCCCCNCCCTCCTCCTCCCCTTCATTCTAGATTTTTTTTAATTATATTTTCTGACTCCACACATGACCTTTAGGTAATGGGGGTTGTCAAAATTTGAAGTCCAGAAAATGTCGGCCCAGAAAATTTTTTCACTCGAGAAACAGACACACAGAGGTAACGTTTTATGTGTATAACTTTAGGGGGTCGTAGACAATTGGAGAGGGGGGGGGGGTTGTCTGTCGGAAGGTTAATAGAATGAAGAGAGTAAATCAAAAATATTAACGTCAAAAAATAAATAAAAAAAGCACAAACAACCGTCGGAATCGAACCCAGTGCCGCCACTTGGAGAGCCTCACTGCTAACCACATAAAATACTTAACTGAGCACTGAAATAGACTAATTTTTAAGCATACATATTGTATAAAGAGAGCGGACAAACAAACACACAGTGGTAAACTTTTATGTTTATGATTATAGAACCAACAATAGATTACAGTGCGTGTGCGTAAAATTTCTCGGACTCACTAAAAAAAATACCGCGGCTTACCGTTCACATCTGATCGAGAATATAAGATTACCAAGCCAATTTCTCGGTCAATTTTACGCACACGCACTGTAATCTATTGTTGGTTCTATAATAACTAATAATTTCTGTCTTTTGCGAATTAGTAATTTTTGAATTTATTTTTTCCAGTGATGGACACTTTTGGTAGCCGTCCCGTCTTTTGACTTTTGAAAACTCGACCCGTCCCGTCCCGTCTGCTGCCTTTTTAAAAGTCGACCCGTCCCGTCCCGTCTCGTCTTTTGAGTCTTCAAAAGTCAACCTGTCCCGTCCCGTCCAGTCTTTTGAGTTTTCAAAAATCAACCCGTCCCGTCCCGTCTTTTGCATTTAGACTACAGAATTCGGTTAAAGTGCTGGAATCACACGTGGAACGTGAAGGAGCTTCCGCTCTGGGCTCCTATAATTTTTCATTGAAAAAAGTAAACGGTGCACTGCGGTCGTCTTTTTTCATTTCTGAATTATTCCTATAACTTCGTGAAAAGAGGTGATAAAAATATACAGATTTAGGCATAGTCCTCTGGAATGGTTGCTCCAAGTAACCTTTACAAGAATGTTTTTCTAATAAAAATTTTTGATTAAAAAGAATTTTTTTTTCTCGCAGGACATTCTTTCATGGTCACCTATTACTTTAATTCAGGCAGTTAGCACAAGTTTTAAAAATACGATTTTCCAATAACTTAATTTTTCCAAAAATCTTCAAAATAGTATTATTGTACAATTTTTGATTTTTAAACATTTTTTCAAAAATGGCCACCTAGCGAATCTAATTCAGAGCACTATGCAAAAGACAAAAAATTTTATCGGCTTTTTTGCCGAATTTATGACCAGAATTCGGAACCGTCAAAAAAAAACACCGTCTCATTTGAAAAAAATTTAATAAGATAAAACAGACTTACCAATAGTCTGACTTCAAATTTGTATTTAGGTTTTATTGGGACTGGAAAAAGTGAGCACCCTTTGGTTAACTCCAACCAAGTTACATCGCTAATCTCCGTCTCAGTGAGATTAGCGACAGAAAATAAATTAATCTTTTAGCTCTCGAACTTCAAATTGTCCTGGCCCACTGTAGTAAAAAAAAATCAACTCCCGCTCCGCCCCCGACATAAGATTCCGCTCCAGCTCAGCTCTCACTCCTCTGGAAAACAACAGCTCGCCGCTGCTTCCGTAATGAAAAATATAGCTCCTGCTCATTCGTAAAATTGCCAGCTCCTGTTTTTGAAAATGGCTCTGAGCGGGAGCGAAGAGTGCATTCGTCAAGAGAGCTCTGCCAAGTTCCATGTGTGGTTAGAATTAGATCAACCATTTGAGGCAATCCGTCGGCGTCATCATTGTGATGGCTTGAATGGGTACGGGTCCCGAAATTCCCTTTCGCTAGTATCTAGTGTCAACAGTCAGGGTATTCGTCACTGAAGAGTTTTAAAGCACCCCACTGTTGGTCATACTGTGCTGAGTCTATTTCGACGAGACTACCAGCCTGTAAAAAAATTTACCCGTTCCGTCCCGTTCATAAAATGCTTACCCGTCCAGTCCCATATTTTCAACTTGTTCTGTCCCGTCTTTTCATTTTTCAAAAGTCAACCCGTCCCGTCCCAAAGACTGGACGGGACGGGTGTAAAACCAGTTTTTGAAAGACGGGTCCGGATGGGTCGTTTTTGGCGGCGTATCTTTGTATAATTATTATAAAATTTTATAGTCGTTATCCAATCGAGTCATATCAGCAAATAATGGACGCTGCGAAATGTAAGACAGGGGTTTTACGATTGACTGAATCATTGTGTGGGAATAGATGGGGGACACTTCGAACAAATGATTCATTAACGAAAGGTAATCTGGTACTTATTTTAAGATATGCATAAAATACGACAGTAACAAGGGAATGTGTGGAAGTGAAGCATGGAAAACCGTTGGTTAAATTTAGATATATTCGTTCAGTGTATCAACCCTTCCTGTTAAGTCACTATCCTACCCAAATTTGTTGCCCATAACTGATGGTGGGATTGGGTGAGGGTTGGTTAGAGTGGGTATCCCCGTTCATTCGTTACTAATACACACTGTATAACATTTACGTGCCTTAGCAAATGTATTTTTATTTACAGGTATTATGGCACACGAAGATATACCAACTCACAGAATTTATCTCACGAAGGCGTTCATAATTTCTGAAGTTGATAGCACAGGCAGTAAATCTAATGTTTATCTTTGGGTTACCACTACATTATTTGGTAATAATAAATTTTATTTCCTTAATTTCAAAATATTCTGTAACAAAATATTTTTCATCTTAGCGTGTTTATCATTGGTCTTAACGATTTATTACAATCGGCGACATTTCGAAAATTGTATTATTGGGAAATACCGTGCCATGCAAAATCATCAGCGACAAGAAGAAGTTTAAACCTTTGTTAGTCTCTCTGTTTACAATATAAATAATACGGAAAGCATTATTTAATAAATATACTAGGGATCTTTCGTTGTACTTAGCGATTCACGCCCGTTTTACGCTTCCGCTTCATCTCTTTCTCATCTTTTAGGAGGTCGCTGTCGTGACGTCCTTTATCATGTTTAGATGTTTATGGTTTCGCTGAATGTCAGTTGGATGAAAAATCATCCAACGTTCGTTCCAATCATCTTCTAACTTTGTTGAAGGAAGTATATATTGAAAAAATGAAACTATTCACGAAGTAAAAAGTATCTCTTACGCCCGTTTTATACTTCCGCCGCATCTGTTGTTCCTCCGGCGTTTCACCTGATGAGCGGCAGATCATTCAATTTATGCTTCAGCAGATGATTGTCCGAACGTTGCTAGGACGTCAAAATTACAAGACGTTAATAATTTTCATAGGAGGAAAAAGCATAAAAAAATTAACTGAGGCACCACCGGGATTCGAACTCGGGATCTCCTGTTTACTAAACATGCGCTTTAACCAACTAAGCCATGACGCCTTAGATATAAGATGTAGGTCAGAATTAATTGTATTAAGTTGAAATTTGTTAAGATTAAATTATCAGTGAATAAAGTGGTTAATAAAGAATTCATAATTTATTAATAATTTGCAGTGTTGGGATGTTGGGAATGAAATAATAATTAGTCAGTTTTTTTTCAGTTCTTGAAGAAAGATTTCCAGTTAAATCCAGTTGAGAATTTCTATTTTGTTTTCTAGTTCAGCTCAGTACAGTGCGACTGTAAATAGCTACGGCTATTAGAAGGAGTCTTTTGGCCCATGCCCTGTGCTGGAAAAAAGAGATTAGGTGTTTTATTTTGTAGGAAAAGTTGTTAGTTTATTTTTTTCTGAGTAAACACATTTTACAGTTTCAGAAAGGCAATTAAAAAGTAGAATACTACTATTTAGTAGTATTCTACTAAAGGATAGTAGAAAGTAGGAAAAAAATCAAGCCTCTACTCTCAATGTATCAAAAAGTTGATTTTTTTGTAAATTAAAATTTTTGGATATTCTTTTGAAACGCCCATTTCTTAGTACATCATCTCAAAATAACATTCAAGAAATTCAATTTTCAAAAACAATAACTTTTGTTATAGTGATCGTAGAATCTTGATTTTTTTACTTTGTTCTACTACTTTTGGATGATCTTTCTGAAATTGCTAATACTTTCCCTTAAAAATTGCAGTCAAAATGCTGGTTGACCATCAATTTCAAAGGCACTGCGTTCTAGTGTTCCACAGGGCTCTGGCTCAATGGCTCAAGGGCTCTAGCTCGCGCTGGCTCACAAAAAATTTTGAGCCAGAGCATCGATCTGGCTCATACAATAATTTTGAGCCAGAGCCATGGCTCATGAGCCAGCTCAACCACATGGCTGAGCCATGGCTCAATGGCTCATTAGCTTTGCAGAAATCAGTAAAGAAAAGTCGTGTTTTACTTTACAACACCAGTTAATTTGGATTCACCATAAGTAGTAGCTCTGCTGCTAGATCTGGGGTAGGGCTGCTGGAATTAGCAGCTCAGCCACTAGATATAAGGGTAGGGGCGGGACTGACCTCCTGCATTTAGAAGCTAAGCTGCTTCTAGATCTAGCGTCTTGAAGCCCCTATATATAGCAGCAACAAATTCATATTCAAAAGCTCTAACATATCTGGTCTTTATCAATTTGGCTACTATTTTTAATCGATATTAAATCAAATTTAACAACTTTTCACCGTGCCGAAAAAATTTCATTGTAGCAGGTTTAAGTTATTCAATAAAATGTGTTTGTAAATTATACCAATAATTATTTTTACTAATTTTTGTTGCATTCGATGCCTTTCAATTCAATTCAATTCAATTCAATGTAATTTATTTAAGTGTCTTAAGAATCATTTAGAACAGAAAATGGTAATATACTTAGACACTCCTGATAATCAGGATATAGTTTACAAGTTATGATTGGATCATGAAATTAAAATTTAAGTAGTGAAAGTAGTAAAAAGTAGATGGTAATAAATGTTATAGAGTAATAACTAACTCACTCAAAGTTTAGTATTGTATGCTATGCTATTGTATGCCTGATCTTGTAATCTTGTACTGTTGAGATAAAATTCAATTGAGAATACTTAATACCTGAATTTAGAAAAATTATTGAATTTAGAAAAGCTGCTAAATCTAGCGGCTCAGCGAATATATCTAGGAGTTCGAGCTCGTAGATCTAGCAGCAGCTCCTAGATGTAGCAGCTACATTACTTCAAGCAACAGAGGTACTCCATAAAGTGTCTCCTATTTCTAGCAGCAGATCTGCTACTTCTAGTGTATCAAACTTGACTGAACACAGATTCTTCACTTTCTGAGTCGACACATTGTCGAAATTCCAATTCATCTGACATTTCTCTCGACATTTCTCTACACCTATGGATTTTACTGTCACTTGTGTTCTATTTATATGTGTTTTTTAATATTAATGACTAGACATCCCAAATGAATATTAGTAATAGTGGCAGGCACTACGAGATTTTGGATCGTGAGGGAAATAGTGAAACCGGGTATAGACAAACTACCAATGAAAGTTGTAATCGTATGATGGGAAATTGTTAGGAAAATTAATTGATTATATCCTAAATCCAAACTAAATAAAGATTTTATGTTGAAAATTTTTTTTCAAAATTTTAATTAGTGTTGAGCGATGAGCAAGCTCAACAAATGTCGGAAGCCAGTGTTACGATCCATGTCCGCAAAGCATGACTCTGACGGTATGGGAATCAGACTTGGGTTTTTCCTGGAAAAACCCACGTGCCATTCCACGCCTCAGAGAATCAGAATCAGGTTTTTTGTAAATAAAATAGAGAAAATAAATTTCTAACCAATTGGACCATTTGGGGTATAGATATTGATTTACTTTGATATAAACGAAAGGGCGGACCATACAACTACGAAGTTAGTTGAGCCAGGTGACATGGAAGTCAGACTAGTACGAGCATAACACAAATGGAAACTACAGATTGAAATAATTATTCCACTTATTCACAAACAGATCAAACAGCCAGAGCCATGGTTCATGAGCTGGCTCACTGTCAGCCTGAGCCATCGGCTCTGGTTCACACCTAAACCTGAGCCATGCGGTACTTTACCGCTTTCCCAAAAAAATGGCATAGGCCAGAAGTCCCTTTCCAATGTTTTACCTATTTGTGGTTCTACTGTATTTCCTTAAAAATCGTTCCTGCAGTATAGGGTAGACAGGAGTTTAACCTATTAGAAGGACAAAAGTAAAAGATAAATTTTACAAGGCAGCATTTGCCGAAAACACCTCTAATGCTGTGGGGTTAGGTTTTCTTTCATGTCTACCACCAACAGGAAATTGAAAATTTCAATAAGTTTATGGAGTTTTAAATGAACAGAAACATAAGTCGATTATGCATGACCTAGATTTGTCATTTATTAGGTCAACCCTCTTGATTACACAGATGTCAGCTTTTCAGTCACTGACTTTAACTCTCATTTTCATTAGAAATATTCTGACAATAATTATTTCATTTGCACGATTTGGTTTTTAGTCTTTCCCAAAGCAGGAGAGTACTTATTTCCAAAATTTTAAAATATTTTTAAATCTCACCTAAATTAATTGTCTTAAAGTTTTTACTATTTTCAATTCATCAGGATTCAATCCCATTTCAATTTTTACTTTCATTAGGATAGAAGTTTCAGAGTATGGACAATTAGGACCAAACATAGCACAGGGGTCATTGGTGCAAAAATATTGCCGCTGTACCTTCATGTTCAGGGAGCTGACAGACAAGGAAACAATTGGTGGGATAGAAGAGATTCTCAAGAACCACTACCAGAACCAATTTGTAATTTTGCATTAGAAGAAAACAGTGAGTTCATTTAATTATAACTACTTTCTCCCAAAGTTTATTTGACATGGACATCCGGTTGAAATGAAAAATTGTTTTGTTTGTATCCATCTGAGAATTTCATCTTTTATAGAAAAGGAACTGGATTACTGCATCCCGTGACGTGACTTACTAAGTACAAACTTACTAACAAAGTAGTAGTAAGTTTGTATAATATTTCTACTATTGGTTATTGCATTTGCAATATTGAAAACAAATTTCAACAATTGTTTTTCTATACAGAAATTTCCTTCCATTATGCTTTCAACCATAGTATTTGCTTTAGATCTGAAATAAGCTAAATTGACAAAACGAATGCAGAAAAGAACTCATACGAGTATTGCTTGAAATTAATTCGAAGATTGCCCAAATTATAATTATTAATTAATTTAAACTCAGAAATTGAACGGTTAATCAAATTACCTTACATAAAAACGAGAATTTCCAACAGCAACATTTATAATACATGTTATTATTGTAAACCATTGAAGCTGATTTGCTTTTCAATTGTCATATGCTTTATCCATATTCTTACCTGTTTCCTGGAAACTAAACTGTCTTCCTAGTATAGACTAAGCAAATCTAGGGTTAATCATAGATGTTCTTTTAAATTCAGCATTTGTATTGGATGTTATCTCAGCCAAGATAAAAAAAAAATTTTATTTATGTCTTACCTTTGTAGGTAAAAATAAATTTCTTTTGAAATTGTGTACGTAATGCTCGAATGTATGTTGNTATTTATGTCTTACCTTTGTAGGTAAAAATAAATTTCTTTTGAAATTGTGTACGTAATGCTCGAATGTATGTTGAGAATTCCTTAGCTACTTATTTTTGTTTCAATTGGCGCAAAAATCTTGCCGCTGTGCCTTCATGTTCAGGGAGCTGACANTAAAAAAAAAATTTTTATTTATCTCTTACCTTTGTAGGTAAAAATGCATTTCTTTTGAAATTGTGTACGTAATGCTCGAATGTATGTTGAGAATGCCTTAGCTACTTATTTTTGTTTCAATTGGCGCAAAAATCTTGCCGCTGTGCCTTCATGTTCAGGGAGCTGACANTTGGTCAGATAGACGACATTCTCAAGAACCACTACCAGAACCAATTTGTAATTTTGCATTAGAAGAAAACAGTGAGTTCATTTAATTATAACTACTTTCTCCCAAAGTTTATTTGACATGGACATCCGGTTGAAATGAAAAATTGTTTTGTTTGTATCCATCTGAGAATTTCATCTTTTATAGAAAAGGAACTGGATTAATGCATCCCGCCCCATGTAGAGGTGAGCGCCTGCAAGGTTTTCTAATGCACGCCTGGTCTGTGCCTGTGAGAAAGTATGACCGCCTGTGCCTGTGCCTGCAAGACTTCATATGTGTTATACCTGCCTGGCCTGTGCCTGTGAGAAAGTACGCCCTCCTGTGCCTGTATGACTTCATACGTGTCATGCCCGCCTGGCCTGTGCCTGTGAGAAAGTACGCCCGGCCGTGCCAGTGCCTGTATGACTTCATATGTGTCATGCCCCCTACAGTATTTCCACTACAACTTTCCACTAAAGTAGTAGTATTTCCACTACAACTGTAGTGCAGTGGTGAGACAAAATGAAAATTATGGACAATATTTGGTTCTGAAAAATGCATCGGATCACACATTGTGTAAACTTTACGCAGGCGCCTGTGGAAAAAAAGGATATGCCTGCTTGGCCTGTGCTCATGGCATAATTCGCCCGCCTGGTCCATGCCTGTTACTTTCTCTATTATTGACTGCCCGCCTGGCCCACGCCTGCAGGCTCAGGCACAGGCATCGGCACAGGCATTTTCAGGTAGTAGTAAAGAAATTGAACGGTTAATCAAATTATCTTACATAAAAACGAAAATTTCCAACACCAACATTCATGATACATGTTCTATTGATGTAAATCATTATTGTAAATCATTGAAGCTGATTTACTTTTCATTGTCATATACTTTATCCATATTCTTACCTGTTTCCTGGAAACTAAACTGTCTTCCTAGTATAGACTAAGCAAATCTAGGGTTAATCATAGTTGTTCTTTTAAATTCAGCATTTGTATTGGATGTTATCTCAGCCAAGATAGAAAAAATTTTTTATTTATGTCTTACCTTTCTAGGTAAAAATGAATTTCTTTTGAAATTGTGTACGTAATGCTCGAATGTATTTTGAGAATGCCTTAGCTACTTATTTTTGTTTCAATTGGCGCAAAAATCTTGCCGCTGTGCCTTCAGGTTCAGGGAGCTGACAGACAAGAAAGCAATTGGTCAGATAGACGACATTCTCAAGAACCACTACCAGAACCAATTTGTAATTTTGCATTAGAAGAAAACAGTGAGTTCATTTAATTATAACTACTTTCTCCCAAAGTTTATTTGACATGGACATCCGGTTGAAATGAAAAATTGTTTTGTTTGTATCCACCTGAGAATTTCATCTTTTATAGAAAAGGAACTGAATTAATACATCCCGCCCCATGTTGTTAAGAACGATACACTGTTCGCCATATTTTAGAAACTACTTTGTGAATTGTTGAATAAATCGTTTACGTTAGAGACAATACTCTTGAGAAGAAGTGACATAAACTTCAGCCTCAAATATCCAAAGAAAAGGTAGTCTCGTGAGTATAAAAAATGAGTAGGATAAAGTGACACAATGTTAAAGACGCTACAAATTTTATTGCATTGACCCGCTAAAAATTGGTAACTTATTGTGGAAAGAATTTTTACTAATTAATTGAGGCACTTTTAGCAAGTAAAAGATAAATACTCGCTTCTTCATGGATGCATTCAACGAACGAATGATAGAAAGTTGCATTTTTACCTACAAAGGTAAGACATAATTAAAAAATTTTTTTTATCTTGGCTGAGATAACATGCAATACAAATGCTGAATTTATCCCTTCAATTTCTCAGTTTAAATTAATAAAGAATTACAATGATTATGATTAACCCTAGATTTGCTCAGTCTATACTAAGAATATGGATAAAGCATAAGACAAATGAAAAGTAAATCAGCTTCAATGATTTACAATAATAACATGTATTATAAATGTTGGTGTTGGAAATTTTCGTTTTTATGTAANAAATCAGCTTCAATGATTTACAATAATAACATGTATTATAAATGTTGGTGTTGGAAATTTTCGTTTTTATGTAAGGTAATTTGATTAACCGTTCAATTTCTGAGTTTAAATTAATTAATAATTATAATTTGGGCNTCGTTTTTATGTAAGGTAATTTGATTAACCGTTCAATTTCTGAGTTTAAATTAATTAATAATTATAATTTGGGCAATCTTCGAATTAATTTCAAGCAATACTCGTATGAGTTCTTTTCTGCATTCGTTTTGTCAATTTAGCTTATTTCAGATCTAAAGCAAATACTATGGTTGAAAGCATAATGGAAGGAAATTTCTGTATAGAAAAACAATTGTTGAAATTTGTTTTCAATATTGCAAATGCAATAACCAATAGTAGAAATATTATACAAACTTACTACTACTTTGTTAGTAAGTTTGTACTTAGTAAGTCACGTCANATAACCAATAGTAGAAATATTATACAAACTTACTACTACTTTGTTAGTAAGTTTGTACTTAGTAAGTCACGTCAGTAAGTTAGTTAAACTTTTGTCAAAATAAAATCATAACTCCGAGAAAGTAGGAGTGGATCGTATGACGTGCACACAGGATTCGTCTATCAGGGATTGAGAGACTGATACTTCTATATGTCTATGCTATCCCAAAACCGGATATTCCATCTTACACTCCACCCCATATTGTTAAGAACGATACCACTTTTAGCCATATTTTAGAAACAATTGTGTTAATTGTTGAACAAGTCATTTACGTTAGAGACAATACTCTTGAGAAGAAGTGACATAAGTTTCAGCCTCAAATTTCTAAACAATAGAAAGGTAGCCGCGCGAAAGTGGAAAATGAGCGGGAACAGTGGCACACATTCTTAAGAACGATGAGTGATAATCAAAATTTTGTGGCAATTATTCGTTATTTTATAAAAGTAAGCGCTAATTTCATACTCCAACATTGTTTTTACATAAGATTAGTGTATCGATAAATAGTAAAAGTAAATTTGATGTTCTGAATAAATTTTTATCGCAGAATGGGAAAAGACAAAGCACTTACATATTTTGAGAAAGGCAGGTTCATATCCTGAAGGAAACTGGGCGGTCGTTGGGTCAAATTTCAACATATTTGAACTGGTCGAAGTGATGTATCTTCAATTTTTTCAAAAACAAAAAGACTCCACCTAAACTTCTCAAGCCTGAACCGAAAACAAAACTTTCTGCTAGGGACAAGCGGAAGATTTTGAAGGAGGCAAGCAATAATTGTACGTCAATATTAAATATTTAGAGCAATTTGAAACTTCTTGTGCCCAAANTTTTGAAGGAGGCAAGCAATAATTGTACGTCAATATTAAATATTTAGAGCAATTTGAAACTTCTTGTGCCCAAAGAAACTATTCGGCGTGTTTTGAACAAAGCTCCGAATCTCACCTACCGAAAAATGCGTACTGAACCACCGTTATCCCAGCGACACAAAACGGCTCGGTTGGAACCGGCTAAAGAATGAATTGGATAGAATCAAGAATGTCGTCGAGTGATCTGAAGCGACGAAAAAAAAATTTAATTTGGATGAGCCAGATGGCTTTGTGTTTACTGGCATGATTTAAGGAAGGAAGAGAAGATTTTTTGGAAATGACACACAGCAGTTGGATCTGTGATGATCTGGTGTGCCCTTAGCCACCATGATGCCGATTGCTTCCGCATCTCCAAAACAAAATGCAGCTGATTACCAAAATCATTTGGACACGCATCACCTAGCACATTTTGGACGTTTGGAACAAGGAAGCGGTATTTTCATGCAGGACAATACAAGCTGGCACACAGCGCGCTGAACAATGGATTAGTTTAGACAACATGATATCGAAGTTATAAAGTGGCCAGCACTGTTAACTGATTTAAATCTTATAGAAAACCTTTGAAGTAGCCTTGCAAGAAATGTTTATGAGAATGGAAGGCAATTTGATAGTGTTCACGAACTGAAAGTTGTGATTGCAGAAAGTTGGATTGATATTCCTTATTCTATCATTCGTTCGTAGACTGGATCCATGAAGAAGCGAGTATGTGGTCTTTTGCTTGCTAAAAGTGGCTCAATTAATTAGTAAAAAATTCTTTCCACAATAAGTTACCATTTTTTAGCGGGTCAATCCAATAAAATTTGTAGCATCCTTAACATTGTGTCACTTTCTCCCACTCATTTTTTACACTCACGCGACTACATTTTCTTTGGATATTTGAGGCTGAAGTTTATGTCACTTCTTCTCAAGAGTATTGTTTCTAACGTAAATGATTTATTCACCAATTCACAAAGTAATTTCTAAAATATGGCTAACAGTGTATCGTTTTTAACAACATGGGGCTAGTGGTGAGTGCCTGTGCAGGCATCCTGAAAATGCCTGTGCCGGTGCCTGCGCCTGTGGTTGCAGGCGTGGGCCAGGCGGGCAGTCAATAATAGAGAAAGTAACAGGCATGGGCCAGGCGGGCGAATTAAGCCATGGGCACAGGCCAAGAAGGCATATCCTTTTTTTCCACAGGCGCCTGTGTAAAGTTTACACAATGTGTGATCCGATGCATTCTTCAGAACCAAATCTTGTCCATAATTTTCATTTTGTCTCACCACTGCACTACAGTTGTAGTGGAAATACTACTACTTTAGTGGAAAGTTGAAGTGGAAATACTGTAGGGGGCATGACACATATGAAGTCATACAGGCACAGGCACGGCCGGGCGTACTTTCTCACAGGCACAGGCCAGGCGGGCATGACACGTATGAAGTCATACAGGCACAGGAGGGCGTACTTTCTCACAGGCACANCGCATGAAGTCATACAGGCACAGGAGGGCGTACTTTCTCACAGGCACAGGCCAGGCGGGTATAACACATATGAAGTCTTCCAGGCACAGGCACAGGCGGGCATACTTTCTCACAGGCACAGACCAGGCGGGCATTAGAAAACCTTGCAGGCGCTCACCTCTACATGGGGCGGGATGCATTAATCCAGTTCCTTTTCTATAAAAGATGAAATTCTCAGATGGATACATACAAAACAATTTTTCATTTCAACCGGATGTCCATGTCAAATAAACTTTGGGAGAAAGTAGTTATAATTAAATGNCAATTTTTCATTTCAACCGGATGTCCATGTCAAATAAACTTTGGGAGAAAGTAGTTATAATTAAATGAACTCACGGTTTTTCTTTTAATGCAAAATTACAAATTGGTTCTGGTAGTGGTTCTTGAGAATGTCGTCTATCCGACCAATTGCTTTCTTGTCTGTCAGCTCCCTGAACATGAAGGCACAGCGGCAAGATTTTTGCGCCAATTGAAACAAAAATAAGTAGCTAAGGNTTCTTTTTACATAAGATTAGTGTATCGATAAATAGTAAAAGTAAATTTGATGTTCTGAATAAATTTTTATCGCAGAATGGGAAAAGACAAAGCACTTACATATTTTGAGAAAGGCAGGTTCATATCCTGAAGGAAACTGGGCGGTCGTTGGGTCAAATTTCAACATATTTGAACTGGTCGAAGTGATGTATCTTCAATTTTTTCAAAAACAAAAAGACTCCACCTAAACTTCTCAAGCCTGAACCGAAAACAAAACTTTCTGCTAGGGACAAGCGGAAGATTTTGAAGGAGGCAAGCAATAATTGTACGTCAATATTAAATATTTAGAGCAATTTGAAACTTCTTGTGCCCAAAAAACTATTCGGCGTGTTTTGAACAAAGCGCCGAATCTCACCTACCGAAAAATGCGTACTGAACCACCGTTAACCCAGCGACACAAAACGGCTCGGTTGGAACCGGCTAAAGAATGAATTGGATAGAATCAAGAATGTCGTAGAGTGATCTGAAGCGACGAAAAAAAAATTTAATTTGGATGGGCCAGATGGCTTTGTGTTTACTAGCATGATTTAAGGAAGGAAGAGAAGATTTTTTCGAAGAGACACACAGCAGTTGGATCTGTGATGATCTGGTGTGCCCTTAGCCATCATGATGCCGATTGCTTCCGCATCTCCAAAACAAAATGCAGCTGATTACCAAAATCATTTGGACACGCATCACCTAGCACATTTTGGACGTTTGGAACAAGGAAGCGGTATTTTCATGCAGGACAATACAAGCTGGCACACAGCGCGCTGAACAATGGATTAGTTTAGACAACATGATATCGAAGTTATAAAGTGGCCAGCACTGTTAACTGATTTACTTAACGACTATTAAAATTTACATCTGAATGGGATATGCATATGCGTCTGTCCACGAGGGGAAGTATTGATTCTGTTTTAGTTAGAGAAGCAGTACTTTTCAAAATAGAATGAGATCATTCGTGAAGTTTCTTAGTAATGCAGTGGTGCAGAAGGCGAGTCGAAGAAAGTGTCTGTTGAGAGATAGTTCTTGCGACACAGTGAAGGAAGGCTACATGTGTTCGTTAAAAGTGGTATGGGTATAATGATACGATTGATAATGTCAGAAGGTTTTTCTTTACCTGAAGGCTGATTGGGTAGGAGACAGAAATGAAAGTTTCCACTTTCACGAATCAATTGGCTGTCAAACCCTTCTTTCATTTCCACCTGCTTCCTTATTCCACTTCCTATAGCAAAGAGTGCCAACCGCACTAGAGTCGTTCGAAACTACTTTATCCTTTCAGCAGGTTCCTTCATGAGAGGATCGAAATAGAAATTCTACTAATTTCCTGGCCTGGATTCTCGCTCCGAGATGGGTTGAGAGCATTACCGATAACGAGTCCACAACACAGTGGGAAAAGTTTGGAATTGTTGAAAACGTTACTTTATCATTCACAAACAGCGAAACTTGAGAGGTTAAATGATATATTTTACACAAGACAATAGATTAAAAATTTTGCTAACAATGAAGTGAAGAATTTGTTACATTTTAAAGAGAAAAGTTTATGTATTGCCATATATAGAAAATTGGGCAAAATCTGTCGTTTGGTTATAAAAATGTAAAGTACTTGTTATTCTAATATGGACCATTTTTGAATACATCAGGATCCTTAGATGCCGGTTGTTGTCTCTTCGCTTTATCTGATCAGATAGTTTTGGCATTTGGGATGGGACATAATTTGGGAGCATTGTTAGCAACTCAATTGGCTGTTGCCATAAGAACAAACATACTAGCAAACAAACGCTCCCAAATTTTCTTTTATGCCAAATACCAGGTTCCATGCAGACCGGTAATTGTCGCTTCGCGAAGCGACAATAACGGGTCTACATGGACCCTGCAAATACCAAAACTGTCAGACTCAAAAAAGTGAAGCTTCAGAAACTGGTCTCCATGTACCCTGGAATATATTGAATGTTTAAGTAATTATTTGATGCGAGCTAAGTATGTCAGAACAAATTTTCCTTGACAACTAAAAAAGTGCTTTGAACTGGTTAGTTCATAATTCGCAGGGTTATTTTTGATTGTTTGTTGTCGCTTCGCTTTTATGGGTTCGGTTACTCCATGTGTTCGGCATAGGAGATTTTTGGAAAAAAATTTGTGAGGTTTGTGCACTTGATTTACCCGTCGTCACTATTCGTCGTCGTCGTAGCAATTCAATATTATTCTTACCGGAACAGATTTTTATTTCCAACACAACTCTTCCAAATTTTCTCCCAAAAATATTTTATGCCAAAGAACCGGATTAACCGACCCGATAAAAGCGAAGCGACAACAATCTAAAATAACCCTGGGCAGAGCCCATAGAGACCGTTTGTTTGAAAATGCAGCTTTCAAACATACAATCTCCATGATCTCAATCTGACTCTTCTAATTCGCAACTTTGAAAAACTGTATTTTTGTATTTATGAATACCAGCCGACAGTTAACACTAATGCATGATAATGAAGGTGTAGACAACTCGAATGCCAGGATTATTTTTAAGAAAAACTTATTTTTTAAAAGTTACGAGTTATGAAGTAAACTTTTTAAAGCACTTTTCAAGGATGTTGTGAACTAACCTTTGTCCGAACAACGGACAACGGTATATCTGGAAAAAGAAGAAAAGTGGATGAAATGTTTAAATTCCAAAACTCTGTTCTTTTTTATTTCCAGGAATTTCACTTTCACACAAAAATAAATTTTTAATGATTTACGGTATTTCCAATTACTTAATTGTAAGTAAAACAAGCATTAAATTTCTTATTCAGGCGGCTTTAGTCATGGGTCTCAAGAGTCACAAAGAAAAACTGATTGAAATGAGTCATACTCAGAATGGTATTACTTGAGTGTGACAATTAATATCCATTCTTCTAACTTCGGACAACTTAGCTCCTGTAGTTATAATTATTTATTATTCACGAGTTGCTAAACGAAATTATCTGCGTAATTTCCCAGCTTATGAAAATCATATAAATTGAGTGATTCAGCATAGTTTGGATTCATTCAGTAGTAAAATAACTTTGGTATCGGCGAATATTATTGCAAAGGGTTCAAAACATAACAAGTTGTTCAATCACAATGAAATCTAACACCTCATTGCTGCATTCCCTATTGCCTTTTTTGCATCTATTCATGTTAAATATTGGAGATGGACAGGCAATTGCGCCTGGAAGAGTAAGACAATTTCAACCAATTGTAGTATAAAATTTGTAATTTTTTTATTTTCTAGCATTTCTTTAGGTTTGGGATTTATGATTCTGGGAAAACTCGGAATAAAGATGTCTACACAATGTTTGGTTCTTATGGATTTGTCGAAGTTGGACCACCTAGTAACAATTTGTTGTTAGTAACAGTTTACAGAAATTGGATATGTTGATTTGTTATTATAATCTGTACTACTATTTAGAAATCCTGGAATTTTAAGTCTTAAAGTAGAAATCTATTCTTATCAATCAGGAGAAACGGATGTTAGGATAGGAGAAGATAGTGTAGACGCCCATATGAAAGGTCTATTAGTTCCACCTTGCGGAACCAGGAGCTTATTTTTATCCAATGATTTAGTAACGGAAGGTTCTACTAAGCCAGCTGAGGATGAGAAATGGCATATTACCACATTATCAGAAGCAGGTCCAATAAAGGAAAGAACATTTTGGAATGTCTTTATTAAGGATGAAGATAATGAGGTAACATTTGAGGACGAAGTTGGTGAATGAAGAAAACAGCTCCCATTGTCAATTTAAATCAAACTCTTTAAACAGTGTGATGATAGGTAAACAAATTGATCAGAGAATTGAGTTAAGTTTTTCTGAAGTCTATAGTAATATGATACTTCAGAAGTATTGAAACGATTTTGCTTTTTGTTTGTGTCAATTTTCAAAATTGTAATAAAAAAAAATTTTTTTTTTATGCTGAAAATGATTTCAGTTCATTTTGTTTAACTTATTACAAGGACTTCATGTTANCGATTTTGCTTTTTGTTTGTGTCAATTTTCAAAATTGTAATAAAAAAAATTTTTTTTTTATGCTGAAAATGATTTCAGTTCATTTTGTTTAACTTATTACAAGGACTTCATGTTACGGCCATTTCATTGAGAAGAGGACCATAATTCGCATACACTGGTCCCCAGAAACATAGACGTATGGGACGTTTTTTTTTAACCTCATGTCTTATGCTGGAGAAAGTAGTATGTGTAAGGTTTTTATTAGGATTTTTATTTTGAAAAAATAATGTTTTTTTTCTGGAAAACAGTGAACAGTTTCAGAAAAAACATGCAAAACTAGGATATGAGTTAGAAAAAATATTACACCATCACTGCAACACAAATTAATGATTTTTTTTTAAATTTTTTTTGAATATTATTTTGAAACTTGAATCTCTAAGTACTTCGTCTCAAAACAACATCTAAAAAATGTTATTTAAAAAAAAATCACAAATTCTGTTTCAGTGATAGTAAAGACTTAATTTTTTCTAAATCATATTCTACTCTTGCATGTTTTTTTCAAATTTCAATTTCATTAATTTTTTTAAATAAAAATATCATAAACCATAAACACACTTACTTTTTCAAGCAAAAGGGACGGGGTTAAAAAGTAATTTGTCATGTGACTATGGTTTCTGTTGACCAGTTATAAAGCTAACGTAATCAACAAAAATCAAAAGGGACAAACCGAAGTAATAAAAATTGTTGCAAATCCTGTAGTTTTGTTTGANTGTACTATATGATGTAATCAATTAATTATTGCAAAAGTTTCTAGATTATTACTCTGAGGTTATAAAGCTAACGTAATCAACAAAAATCAAAAGGGACAAACCGAAGTAATAAAAATTGTTGCAAATCCTGTAGTTTTGTTTGATACTCGTAGTTGCAATTATCAGTTTACTTATTCGGGAACAAGTACAATTCAACCATAAATTATGTTTTATAGGGAAGAGACTATTGGCCCATGCCGTTTTGCGGGAGAAACATGTATTTTTTTTGTAGGGAAAGTTTTAGTTAAAATTTTTTACAGGTAAAGGACTGACAGTTTTGGATAAAGAATGAGAAAGTAGGATAGGAAGTATAAAAATCAAGGCTCTAGGATTAGTAGAACAAAAGTTATGATTTTTTTTTGAAAATTGAAATTTTTGGATATTCATTTGTAACGCTCATTTTTTAGTACATCGTCTCAAAAGAATATCCAAAAATTTCAATTTTCAAAAATTCATAACTTTTGTTCTACTGATCCTAGAGACTTTTTATACTTGCTATCCTACTTTCTAATGATATTTGAAACTGTCAATTCTTTACCTGAAATAATTGTTTAACTAAAATTTCCTACAAACAAAAATTACCTGATTTCTCCCGCAAAAGGGAATGGGCCAATAGTCTCTTCCCTATAAAACATAATTTATGGTTGGGCTGTATTCATGGGTATATTTCATATTAAATAAAATTTGAAAAGATACCCAAGGTGATTCAGGTGAGGAAGCGAAGGAAAATGGAAAGTGGTCTCATTGTAGGTAAAAGTGACTGTGCAGTTTTTTGAAAAGTTAAGGTAACTTTTCTCCAAGTGAAAATTCATTTTAGAAGTTTTGAATATTTAATTCTACCGCCTGAGCAGGAGAGTACTAAAGGATCATCTTCTTAAAGAGCCCCAATGAAGAGAATCTCAGAGATAGAGAATCTATACTACTTTCTCTTTTTAAATTAAATGAAATAAAAATTTATGAGAAAGTCTTTATACAGTATGTTCCACATTAAAGTTTACTGTGCTTTCTTCGCCTTTCTTCAAAAATGACCAAGGTGACTTAATGCACGCGTTGAAACAAAAAGTGGTATGAACTTAGCCAACATGCATCAAATCGTAAACAGTTTAGAAATTAAGGGAGTGGATTGGGCAATCAGTATTTATTTTATTTAATCACTATTTCAAAATTTAATTGATTGATCCATAGTGATAAGTTAGTTGACCAGGAGTTGGATTAACCTCAAAACTTAATAAAATCTTAAAAAATAACTCACCAAAGGTTCTTTTTTATAAGTTTCTGATACTGAATTTAATTTATTTTGGACTCTGAAGATTAGGTTATTAACGTAATTTTTTATTCAGAACTCATCACTGCAGGTTATGTTGACGTGATGGACCATCACTGTCCTTGGGTAAAAATAAAGTTTGTAACCTGAATTAAAATGAATGCAACTCAACACCAATTTATAAAAAACTTGTAATTTTATGTAAACTTATTCTTACCCAATGACAGTGATATATCAAATGCAGTGTTGAGTTCTGAATATAAGGAATTTCATGAATACACCAATTTTCAGTGTCCAGAACAAATTAAATCCATAATCAAAAATTTATGAAAACGAACCTTCGGTGAATTATTTTAAAGATATTATTAAGTTATGAGGTTAATATAATCCTCCTCACTTGTCTTATCACTATGGATCAATCAATTAAATTTTGAAATAGTGATTAAATAAAATAAATACNTATTATTAAGTTATGAGGTTAATCCAAATCCTCCTCACTTGTCTTATCACTATGGATCAATCAATTAAATTTTGAAATAGTGATTAAATAAAATAAATACTGATTGCCCAATCCACTCCCTTAATTTCTAAACTGTTTACGATTTGATGCATGTTGGCTAAGTTCACACCACCTTTTTTCAATGCGTGCATTAAGTCACCTTGGTCATTTTTGAGAAAAGGCGAAGAAAGCACAGTAAAATTTAATGTGGAACATACTAGTGTCTACCAATAGCATGCGTGGATTTGTGTGAGATTGTATTAAAACTTTCGAACAATACTCATTACGCAAAAATCTTAAGAAAATTACAAAAAAATAGATGGAAAGGGTGTAGATTTCAGAAAGAACACTAACCATTGAATAATGTCTACTACATGTCAAAAAAAGTATTGTTTACAATTGTAACAATAAAGTTAAAAATTTTTAATAAAATTTTCAATTATTGGCATATTGTTATTCTTTATATTATTTTTCCTTTTGTGTCTGTGTCAAACAATACACTTCAAAAAATGAATTGTTAGGTTACCCCTAAGTAAAATAAGACTTCATTTTGTTTTGCGTAAGGAAGAAAAATGATTGGTCGTTAAATAAAGTCAAAACTCGTAGAAAATTTATTAGAAAAAGACATTTATAGATTTACAACCCACCAAACAAATGTCTAAATTTAAACAATTAATATTTCAATCCTTTCGACATTTTTTTTAATACGTACTTTTATCAAAGTTTTTTTGGTACTGTAAAAAGTCGGATTTCATTTATTTTGTTAAAACTCAATCTGTTGAGGTTATATTAGTTGACGACACATGTGAGATAACTAATGGCATTGTCAAAACGCAAGCAAGTTTTTTTATACGACGTTGTCATTGCGTTACTTTAACAATTGCAAAGACCACAGAATTTTGACGGAGTTAATAGTCATAATTTAATTCATTATTTTTTTAATACACACTATCCTGTCTTCAATGTTCAGATCAATAATCATTTCTTAGTGCAATGATAACGACTCCGTTGTTTTCTGCATTAATTATTCGATTACATTATTATTCCGAAATTTTTAACATGCAGTGACATAAGGCTACTACTCTGGTGGTGCGGAATGTAGCCGAAACGGAATTTGGAGAGAAATCTTGCCATATTTCACTTTTGAGTAAAGAGATAAGGGCGAATGTGACAGGAATGTCAGCACGAATTTTGCATAGTCGGAATAATAATCATTCCGTACTAACTAACATATTGTTTCGGAAGCGCCTGAACGGAATCCATGCCAATATGTCTTCGGCAGGGAAATGATGAGACTTATTTACGGGAAAGAAAAAATTCAAAATCTAATTTCAAATCAGAAGGGTAATTTAAAACCAACTATTCTTTACTTTGCCGATAATACATATTTAATACAAAAATTAATAAATTGAATAAAAAGTAATCAGAGTCGGTCAACTTTTTATTAAGGATCCAATCTCAAATTAACCGACATACATCCACCTGAAACAAAAAAAAAGAAAAAAAAATTTTCCTTTTTCTTTTACTTTCATCAGTCTTGGAATCAAACTCTCTTTCACATGTACTGTCCAAGAACACAAAATTTGGCATATCTGACTTGTTTTACACATAGGGTGGTTCAGACAACTACTTGTCAAAATAATGTGAGTGATGGTGATGTCATATGATCCAAATTCTTATCTAAAATTTTGTAAAATTTAAAAAAAAGTACGTAAGTATGCTTTCCGCTCAACCACTTTCACAGTTTGTTCAAGAATATGTACAGCATCATCCAACAAAAAGTACCGATTCTTTCTTTCGCTTTCACCAAATTCAGAAAAAGGCAGCCAACATACTATTGTGAAGGTAGGGGTGAAGTTAGCGACTAAAATTATTTTAGACTGCTATTTTAAAATTAATGAAAAAGTCTGCATATTCTCAACATTTTATTAGAATGATCTCAGGTTCAAAAATAAGACAAAAAACTACGTTGTGGGTTTTTGTAGGATGATGCATCATCCGACAAAAAGTACAGATCCTTTCACTGAAAAGAACATCTAAAGGGAGGGAGTTTATCTTATTCTTCAAATTCAAAAGTGAAAACTGCAATGCAACAAAAATTTCTCATGGATTAATTTGTAATATCTATAGATAATTCGTAATTGATTAATTGAAGAACTGGTTTAATTTAATTAAAATTAATTTACCGTTTTGAATTATATGAAATTTCACCTAAAGCGACATCAACTGAAGAACAGGTGAGTCAAAGCTGAATACTTTACAAATGAAAATAGAAAATTTTTGAAAACCAAATTAATGTTAAGGTACATAATTATAAATGGTAGTGCGAGTAAAACAGGAGTAGGTACTGTCCCCTCCACTACTTCGTCAGCCATAATCGAGCCGATAAACATGAAAGTTTTTTTCGTTGTTTGGAGGTAATTCCTATAGTAACGTTCTATTTAAACAAAAAACCAAATGCTACCGCGCTCTATTTTACATCAGAATATTCTTTTCATTCATTCAGTTCTTAAATATATGGCAAACTTTAAGAGCATGCGTTAACTTATTCCGGATTATGTGGTTGCCAACGGCAAAGCAGTGAGATCCATTCCTCTACACCAGACGCCAAACGGCGACGTAGGTTTCTACGACGTNGTTGCCAACGGCAAAGCAGTGAGATCCATTCCTCTACACCAGACGCCAAACGGCGACGTAGGTTTCTACGACGTTGGCCATACTTTGTCCAAAAGTATGCCACTATAAACCTGACAACAATTTTGAATTTTTCAAATTACATTTTTTTGAAAAACCAGGTATATTAAATATTTTATGTTTATGATAATTATCAATGAATCCGTTATNCAAATTACATTTTTTTGAAAAACCAGGTATATTAAATATTTTATGTTTATGATAATTATCAATGAATCCGTTATCTTTACTATCTTTCTGATATTACTAATTCTATCTCTGCCTAAAACGATTAGATACTTCCGAAGCAAGACCCTGTAGATGCAAAGACGACTGGCTATACACACAAATTTTAAGGTGTAGAAACATACGTTGTTGCATCAGTTATTACCCCGGGAACGCCACCGGTGTGAGGAATCATAAACTTCTTTTTCTGGGCATCGGTCTAAAAAATATATTGAAAAAAAAACGGCTAATGCAGTTCTATTGGAAATGCTTTGTTCTATGCCCATGCCACAACCCAGGTTCATGGATGTGAACTGCTGGCCTGTAGCCAATTTAAAATAAAATCAGGGAATCGATTAAATGGGAAANCCCAGGTTCATGGATGTGAACTGCTGGCCTGTAGCCAATTTAAAATAAAATCAGGGAATCGATTAAATGGGAAAACCCAGGAAATTTATTAAGGTCCACCAGTGTGCGGTATCATAACAGGAGGGAAAATTGCCTAATGTAATAACTCTAAATATTATCAAGCAATTATATGAATAAATAAAGCTGGCAACATTTAACTTTTTTTATTTTTTCCTCTTTTTCTCATTTTTTCTCTTTAACACACAATTCCGGTGTTTATGATACCTCATACCGGTGGGCCTTAAAAAACATCCAAATATGTGATTTTCCTAGGGATTACTGTTGTTGGTGCCTCATATCACATCACATCCACACTAACTCCCCACCATTCATACAATTCTGCTGCTCTGTCGCCAAGCTCCATTAAACAAACGTCCATTTCACTATTTTAGCTTGAAAATGCATATATGCATTTTTGCACAACTCAAGTCAGATAATTCTTAACAGCCTCGCACACTATAAACATTTATATCTCCACAGAGCAAACTAATCAACCAAAAATTTACTACAGTCCAACTAGTATTTTTGGGACGACTGGAAGTTACTTTTGACCCATGCTATTTGCTGGAGAAAGGGGTGCTCCAAAAATTATTGCCAGTAAGACTCCTTAAAGCAATTTTTTTAGATGATACTGTTTACTTGTTTCAGAAAGATTGTGCGAAAGTAGAAAGGAGAATTTTTTTAATCAAGTCTCTGTGACGTCTAGAAAAAAAGTTATGATTTTTTGAAAATTGTAATTTCGGAACAATCTTTTGGGACAATGTACATGAGAAGTTAGGTGTCCCAAACGAATGTTCCGAAATTACAATTTTCAAAAAACTTTTTTTCTAAATGTCGCAGATACTTGATTAAAAAAATTCTCCTCTCTACTTTCGTATAATCTTTCTAAAACATGTAAACAGTATCATCTAAAAAAATTTGCTTTAAGGAGTCTTACTGGCAATAATTTTTGGAGCACCCCTTTGTCCAGCAAATAGCATGGGTCAAAAGAGATAGCTGAGATCAGGCAGATGAATTTGGCGGGCATAACCAATTTCTCATTGAATGAGTTGAAGCGGTTACTATAGGAATTACCTCCAAACAACGAAAAAGACTTTCATGCTTATCGGCTCGATTATGGCTGACGAAGTAGTGGAGGGGACAGTACACTGAGTGAACTAAATAGATTTTTGTAAAATGCCGGTCATGTAAATTGACTAGAGGACCTGGGCAATAGCACGCTACTTGGAAACAAAAAGTCCGAGTACTATTAAACCAGAGTAGCCTTTCCAGTCACCTTCTCCATCAGAATCGGTAATCATTGTTATTTAAACTAATAAATATTAGTTACTTGTTTATCTTAGTCTCAAAAAGTTACTCACAGGCGACCCGGCGGCT
Organism: Holacanthella duospinosa; assembly: GCA_002738285.1. Taxonomy (NCBI): domain Eukaryota; kingdom Metazoa; phylum Arthropoda; class Collembola; order Poduromorpha; family Neanuridae; genus Holacanthella; species Holacanthella duospinosa. The sequence continues at coordinate 52,628 of NIPM01000243.1, read as the reverse complement.
AGCCACAACATAGCTTTTTGTCTTACATTTGAACCTGAGATCATTGTAATAAAATATTGAGAATATGCAGACTTTTTCATTAATTTTAAAATTGCAGTCTAAAATAACTTTAGTTGGCTAACTTCACTCCTACTTTCACAATAGTGTGTTGGCTGCATTTTTATGAATTTGGTGAAAGCGAAAGAAAGGATCGGTACTTTTTGTTGGATGAAGCTGTAAGAGTAGATGTAAAAAAATGTTATAACGATAATTCGATTAAAATGTATAAGTAAAGATGTAAATTACCTTCTTGCCCGTTTCAATGCCAGCTAACAAAGTGAAAATAATAAACCTTGTCGATCCAACGAAATTGAAATTCAGAGAAAAAACAATTCCTACGGAACTTTTTTTTTGATTTGTAGAAATTTTCCTTGTGAGCCGAATTCAAAAGGAATGTCTGAGAAAGTTATTTTTTAACCGACAGCGTCGTCCTATCGAACCCACTAGTTTTGACCTTTTTGGTACTCCTTCGTCATGATACACTTGAAGATGATCCAGAAAGTCTCATTCAGGATTCCTTCTTTCCTACATGGAAATTTGCCCTCGTTTTTTTTTTCTTGTTTTTTGTTTGTTTCGGACACTTGCCATTTTCACTTTCTATATCTTTCGGAACGGAAGAGTTTGGGTGAGCAAAGACGGAGTGAACGGTCCGAGTTAGACTGACAAGAAGGTGGAGAAAATTTTCTGAGACTCTGATACCCGGATTCCACGGAAGAGACTTGCGCCGTCTTCTAATTCAAAGATATTTCTTTGTCATCAACGACATTCTAAACATGGTAAATACCATGTGTATAGAAAAATATCCATACATTAGGTCTCGACAAAAGTTCTGAAAAAAATTCGAGCTTTCACCGTTATGTTCTCAATCACATTGTCATAATAAATGCTCTATCGGTCAACAACAGATGGTAAAACATAAGCTGCAAACGACCATAGAGTTGAATTCCCATTGCATCCAATGTTATCATAAAGTCACATAATGGACAGTGTATGGCAAAAAATCCATATTGCTTGTTTCGTAATGTCTAAAAGTAAGTTCTCATGGCCGCTCGTATATGAGCTTTGAGCGGATTTTATGAGCGTTGAGCGTCGAGCTTCACGCGTTGAGCTTCCAAGTTCCGGCGTTCGCAGCGGAAACGGTTCTCATGAAAGCTCAATTGAAAATCGAGATACTGTCTCGACCATCTAATCCTACTATATTTCCCTTTTATTTACCCTAGTTTATCAAACTATGGATTTAACGTACAAAATTCGACTAATAAAATTACTGGGTATTGGTATTGGATTGTCTCTTCATCAACTCATCGCAAATTTATTCAAATCACGGAAGAAAGAGCGTTTTTGGATTAGACCATTTCTTCTAACTAGGACGTTGCATGGCGATTTTTACATTGCTGTAAGCAGTCAATTTTTAACAAATTGAAAATTGGAATTCAGATCGTAAGGTTTTCTAATTGCATTACCTTATTTCAGATTCCGCGCATGATTAAGTGTGTGATTGTTTTTTTGAATGTATATGACCTTGTATTGTGAAATGAGTAAGCTTGAGTTTACTTCTTTGTCTATCCTTTCATTTTCCAAAATTAATGAAAAAGTCAGATTATGCATCCTCCAACAAAAAGTACCGATCCTTTCTCTTACTTTTATTGAAAAGAACAGGAATATGTTGATAATGACCGCGCGAGAAATCTAATGGAAGGGAGTTTGTCTTACAGTATGTTCCACATTAAAGTTTACTGTGCTTTCTTCGCCTTTCCTCAAAAATGACCAAGGTGACTTAATGCACGCGTTGAAACAGAAGGTGGTGTGAACTTAGCCAACATGCATCAACTCGTAAACAGTTTAGAAATTAAGGGAGTGGATTGGGCAATCAGTATTTATTTTATTTAATCACTATGTAAAAATTTAATTGATTGATCCATAGTGATAAGTCAGTTGACCAGGAGTTGGATTAACGCTACTTGGAAACAAAGAGTCCGAGTACTATTAACAGCTGCAAAGCCGCAGTCAAATGTTGTGTCAAATGAAAGATATTTTCCTTAGCTAAAAGTTAGCTTATATGATGTTATGCAGATTTCCCTATGGGTTTTGGAGATATATGTAATTGAAATCACAAAAATAATTGTGTACATTATGAGGGGGCATTTAGATGTACTATGAAGGTAAAGCTAAATAGTAATAAAATTTACGAAAAATACCAAAATCACAACTTCGAACGTTACTTCTTAACATTTTGTCTATAAATTATTCAAAAAAATTATTAATGTTAAAAATTTATTAATTATTTTAAATAGAAATTACAAAAATTTCAAAAATTAATTATAAAATTTTGTCTCCTACAAAATCTAACATTTCTTCGGAAACTATGCAATGGACACTTCAGACTCTTATTTATCATTTGCTAATAGCCAATTTCGGCATATGAAATCTAAACATTTCCCAATACCAGACGAAGTTATAGATCTTATGGCAACTCCGTTAGAACCTGAACAAGATAAGGACGATGAAATACATATAACTGTGTCAGGTTGTGAATATTTGAACCAAGTTGATGACATTGAACTTCTTTCGGAAGAAATGTTAGATTTTGTAGGAGACAAAATTTTATAATTAATTTTTGAAATTTTTGTAATTTTCATTTAAAATAATTAATAAATTTTTAATATTAATAAGTTTTTTGAATAATTTATAGACAAAATGTTAAGAAGTAACGTTCGAAGTTGTGATTTTGGTATTTTCCTTAAATTTTATTACTATTTAGCTTTATCTTCATAGTGTATCTAAATGCCCCCTCATAATGAACACAATTATTTTTGTGATTTCAATTACATATATCTCCAAAACACGTGGTAAATCTGCATAACATCATATAAGCTAACTTTTAGCTAAGGAAAATATTTTTCATTTCACACCATATTTGACTGCGGTTTTGCAGCTGTTAAGGCAGAATTGACCTTCAAATTTGGGTCAGCCGAGAACAAAAAATGTCGTAGCGCAGCCATTCCGCAGCTATTTGTATAAATTTTGTTTCCTAGGCTCTCTTATTAATACATATCTATTTCATTACTGAAAAACCCGAAGTTAATTAAATAAATTACCAAAAATCCGAAATTTGGATTTTCGGATTTTTAGGGTTTTAACTTTAGTTTTTCAAATTTCTATGCTTGCAAGTCTTTTAATAACATTAATTTCGCTTGCACTTCGAGAAATAATAAAAATAAAATTTCCGTGAGCGCTTTCTCCTAACTTTGTTACATAGTGCTGAGATCATTGTAATAAAATGTTTAGATTATGCAGACGTTTTCATTAATTTTAAAATTGCAGTCTAAAATAATTTTAGTCGGCTAACTTCACTCCTATTTTCACAATAGTGTGCTCGCTGCCTTTTTCTGAATTTGGTAAAAGCGAAAGAAAGGATCGGTACTTTTTGTTGGATGATGCTGTATATCTGACATTGAGAAGGTCATGATCAGGACTAAAATTAAAATAAAAGCATGACTTTCAACGTTTCATGGGTTATGTTAAATACCCATTTCCTGGAAGTGTTAAATATACAAACCTAGTAAATTTGAAAACACATTCTGCATTCAACATTGGTACATTCGACAATATACAGTGTGTTCAGATAAGAAGGCGACAATCCGGCTCTAGATTTTTTTAAATTCACAAATTAGACACGTGCGACAATTTTTGACCTAAGAAAAGTTAAATAAACTTTTCAGTAACTTCAGCAGTTCAAAATGTGAGAAATTGTCTGACAGAATCAATTTTTGATTTTCCGCGAAACCATTTTGTAAAAATCGCATTCTTATTCGAACACACTGTATAGTGGATTCAAATTGAATTGTTCACAGATCAATAAAAACAAAAAATGCATATGTTATGTACTATACACGAAAGTAAGGTACAGGAAATGAATTATTATCGATGGTTTCCGCTTAGACACTAGAAATCCAAATTTCCTGTGGATTCATAATGTATGTTGCACCACAATTTTAAGCATTTATTTTCCCTAATAAAAAGCATTCCAGTGTTAATCAAAACAAATGAAGTCTGTTGGAATTATTATTGTTATAATTTAATATTTTATCTAACTCTTATTTGTATATAGTTAAAATATTTGTGTTCGTGGAGGTGTTGCACATTTAACAACAAATTCAAGATGCGGCTTATGTTATTAGTGTTTTTTAACATTTTCTCTCCTGGAATTTGTAAGTATTATATTAAATATATTACTATGAGCGCAGTTTTCGTAGATGATGTCATAATCGCCACAGCCCCTTAAATATTTTTGCAAATAATTTTTTGTTGTATTCAAACAAATTAAATCCATCTGAAATGAAGCTTGGCAATGTGGTGGATCCAAATCCTATCGCTCGGGCTCTGATTAGGCTAAAAAACGCTGTTGGATCCAAATCCTATCGCTCGGGCTAACGTGGGACCAATCCTCTGCGGTTTCTGCCGAGTTAAAGAAAATTAAATCAGTTGTAAAACAAAGATTCCTGAGCGGCTCAGGCTATCTGTCCTTGCTGAGCTTCATAGAACACTAAATGGATCCGATTTCGTTCCGTTTATTCAAGTGACTTTCCACAACTGGCACATGAGTACCTACCTTAAATCAGCGGCTTATCTCTAAGCGACTATCCCCATTTACCCAGAATTGAAATCTTCGTTCCCAAAGCTTGATATTGTTACATAGCAACATTTGAAACTTCAGCAATCCAAAATAGAGACCGTAATGACACGTACTGTTAATAGACCGTTTAATTGAGTGGTGGTATCGTATCTTACTCTGCCCACCGATACCACTGTTCCTTCCTTCTTGGAGATCCGATACCACGGCATAAGATACGGTGTGGTATCCACCATAGGAATCCATAAGATACGGGTGAAGATGCTCCTCCGTATCGTATCTCATTTTCCCCAATTTACCTGCCAAAACAAGGATAGTATTTATATTCCTGCTACACTTCAACAGAAAATTCAAAATTTTATTTGAACTTTGTTTATAATTTGTTTGTTTTGAAAGTTAATTGTTTATTTTGAAGTTAATTTCAGTTGCAGTTTGACCAGTTGGTGTCGAGTTTGACACCAAATTTATGTTTTCATGAACTGTAGCAACTACATCCAAGGTAACCTTGCATTATTGACCAAGTTAATTTTGTTAACTTGGAGATAGCTATCTTGATACTACAATGAGATACAGTTTGTCCCACATTAAAGTTTACTGTGCTTTCTTCGCCTTTCCCCAAAAATGACCAAGGTGACTTAATGTAATTTTTTATTCAGAACTCACCACTGCAGGTTATATGGACGTGATGGACTGGTACGGTGTCACTGTTCTTGTGTAAGTATAAAGTTTGTAACCTGAATTGAAATGCACGCAACTCAGCACTAATTTCTAAAACGCTTGTACTCTTACATAAACTTATTCTTCCCCAAGGACAGTGATACATAAAATACAGTGTTGAGTTCTGAATATAAGGAATTTCATGAATAACATCAATTTTCAGTCTCTAGAACAAATTAAATCTATAATAAGATATTTATTTAACTCCATCTTTTGATTCAACGCGCGTATTAAGTCATCTTGGTCATTTTTGGGGAAAGACGAAGAAAACACATCAAACTTTAATGTGGAACATACTGTACCACCGTATCATTGAAAACTGTCCGGTGATATCTTCCGTTACGATACGAATGAAATACGACGATGTGATACCACCACTTATTTAACTGTCTAATATATCAAGAACAGTCAACGCTTGGTGACTCCGCTACCAAAAATTGATGCATATGATATTAACGGTTTTATACCTCGGATTCATACGGATAAACCAATTTTATATAATAAAATTACAGAATACAGCATATGAAACAAAGTGCATCCTAGGGGTAGGGGTTAGAAACAAGAGATTAGTCCGATTGTCTACGTGGAAACCAGGGCTATCTAGTTTCAGCCATGAAGTTTATTTCCTTATTACCACCATTAGTTTTCGTTAAATATTATGTGATACGGACACACAGACTAACGGTCTGTGTGTCCGTATGACCGGAAAGGCGGTCATAAATTGGATGCAAAAAATATTTCTAAAATTTATTCTACTTAAAAATTAAATTCTAATTAATAAAATTACCGTAGACGAATGAAAGTCGATGAATAAACGTTCTATTTTTATAGATGGAATTAAGGTAAATGGTAGTGACTCACATCACCTATGTCCAATGGGGTGGATCTCAAGTGTTGTCACTGGAAAATGCTTCCGACTCATCACAACCAAAAAAGCAAACCCAACGGAAGCTTCAAACTGGTGTAGATTCATGGGGGCAACATTAGGAACGATAGAATCTGCCCATGAGAATAACTTTGTGTGTAACACAATCATTGGGGAAAATTCAAATGATTGGATTCGAATAGGGGGTCAGGTAAGTACGAATCAAAGGTGGGAGTGGGAAGATGGGACGCCATTTCAATTTTCCAACTGGGGAGACAACGAGCCACAAGTTGGCGGAACAACAATGTTTATCATGAATGTTGAAAGCTACAAAGGAGGTCCAAGTTACAGAAAATGGCACGCCTCCAAACAGCAGAACTCACACGACTTCCTCTGCCAGCTTAGAATGAACTATTTTGAATCTCACCCAACAAACCCTATGTATTCGGAATTAAAAGGTGATTGTAAAGTATAAATTATACAATTAGCTGGATCGACCCACATTAAAGTAGTGTTCTCCTTGACTCCGACTCCGGAGTCACCCGTGGTTTGCTATGGAGTAGGTGTCGATGACTCCGGAGCAGGCTCCGGACTTGACTCCACACAATTGGAGTCAGCTCCAAAAAAATGTCATGCGTAAAACTCATAGCATTACATCACAAACAGAATACACGTAGGTCAGTAAGGTATGATACACTAAATATTGCAGCTCTGCTGCTATATATAGGGGCCGCTTTAATTAACAGCTCTGCTGCTTAATATAGTTTAGCTGCAATATACAGTTACTTTGCTCCTACTTTTAGGAGACTTTTAAAATTTAAATATTTTAAATAATGGAGGCATGCCGACGAAGAATCCGTCAACTCAAAATTAGAAATCATTTACTAATTTTTGAGACTAATACGTAAACGAGAGCCGGGGCAAATATTGGTAAGTTTTTCACAAATTAGTTTCAATTCATTGACCTCTCTCATGATAACTTCCTAACTTAATTTACTTTTATTAGAGACTTTGTCCTTAATTTGCCGACTTTTATATGAATTTTGATTTTTTTTAATGGAATTCCCTTGGCAACTGCCCCACTTCCGCACAAAAAGAACCATGTGCATAATATGTATTTGCGAAATCTAAGTAAATTTTAACTCCGGAGTCAGTGCTCCGACTCCGGAGTCACTCCAAAATTTTCTTAGAGTCGGAGTCAGTGACTCCGACTAAACCCGGAGTCAAGGAGAACACTACATTAAAGTCGATCCGTACTTGAGTATTGTAGAAGACAGACGAGCTCGAGTAGTGATTGGAACCAAATGTCGGCATAAAGGAGCTTTACCTTTCAGCTGCCTACCAGTTCAACCCATTCTAGGTAAATCACCAGAAATGTAAATTGAAGTATGAACTACACAATAGGGGTCTACCAATAGCGTGCGTGGATTTGCGTGAGATTGTGTAAGGTTCCTCTTTTACACAATCTCACTCAAGTGGGATGGGCTTAGTGACTCTAACCAATGAGAGAGGATACAATTTCGTAAAATCTCTCTTGGTTTTTACACAAACACACAATTACACGTAAAAGAGGAACCTTACACAATCTCACGCAAATCCACACATGCTATTGCTAGACCCCTAGTATGTTCCACTTTAAAGTTTATTGTGCTTTCATGGACTTTCCCCAAAAATTACTAAGGTGACTTAACCTCAAAACTTAATAAGATATTGAAAAATAGTTCTCCGAATGTTCGTTTTCATAAATTTCTGATAATGAATTTAATTTGTTTTTGACTCTCAACATTAGGTTATTAATGAAAGTTTTTATTCAGAACTCAGCACTGCAGGTTATATGGACGTGATGGGCCATAACTTTCCTTGGTTAAGAATAAAGTTTGTAACCTGGATTGAATTGCACTCAACTCAGCACTAATTATTAAAATTTTTTTTTGTTTTAAAGAGTCATAAAGATATGATTTGAAACGATTTCGGAAACGTAGAAAAATACCTTCCCAAAATGTCTTCAAGCACATGCTTACTAAATTTAAAATTAATAAGAGAATATTTGACGAAATACCGACTGTTAATTTAGTTGACAACCATTAGAATTGAATATGAAAAATAAATTTTTTTTTCAAAGTCATAAAAATATTATTTATGAATATTTTCAAAAACCATCGAAACAAAAGGTCAAATTAAAGCACCGTCCGCTGATTAGGCTGATTGTATACATTATGCTGATTGTATACCATATACATTAGGCTGATTGTATCAGAATAAGGTATCAGCCCAATGCATCAGCCATGTATCAGCCATGTATCAGCCCAAAATATCAGCCCTATGTATCAGCCAAAGAAAACAAGTACTAATAGTGGAACCTTTTGGCTTATTTGTAGAATAGCCCCCCCCCCCCCCTCTGGAATTCGGATAAGTGATACATTAATCGATTGAAAATTTAGCGTAGATTACGAATATGACATCCATTGTTGGCGGTCAAGTCAAATTTTGCAAAAATTTTGCAAATTTGTGCCAAAAGAAATTTTTTTTAGTGACTTACCCAAATGTAATGGTGCGGGGAAAAAATTTGGTATTCCGAAGTACTTCAAATTTTATTAAATTTATTTTGTAGACTAATATGAAAAAAAAATACACCGGAAACGTATAGAAAAAAGTTACGAATTTTTCAAAATGGAACTAAAATAGGATTTAATATGCATTCGTTGTTAAGATTAGGATTCGTTAGGTTGTTAGTTTAGGTTGTTAATCAAAATATTTCATCAGTATTATGTTATCCCGCGAATGAAATGGCGGCGAGAAATCTACGGCAGGCTTCGCGCGCCTGCGATAGCTGTTGAACGAGCCTTCGCCTCGTTCAAACGCCGCTGGGTAATATGGTCTGAACAACCTGAACGCGATATCCATTGCAGGTATGCAATCACGCTCAACTAACCCAATCACGATTGCACATGTTACCGATCCGTGTTGGCGTGAATACGTCCATTTCCTAACAAAAACATTGACAAAAACACCCTCTCAACCTAGGTAATTGTAAGGACAAAATTTCTCAATTTAGAAAAATTCATAACTTTTTTTATGCGTTTCCGGTGAAAATTTTTTTCATATTCGTGATCAGCTCCCTCATATTAGTCTACAAAAGAAATTTCATCCTAATCCGAGGTGCTTCTGATTAACAATTCTTTTCGCCGCACCTTTATATTTAAGTAAGTTTCTATAAAAAAAATTTTTTTTTAACACACATCTGCAAAATTTGTGCAAAATTTGACTTGACCGCCAACAATGGATGTCATATTCGTAATCTACGCTAAATTTTCAGTCGATTGATGTATCACTTACCTGAATTCCAGAGGGGGTGCTATTCTACAAATAAGCGGAAAGGATCCACTATTAGTAACTTGTTTTCTTTGGCTGTTACATAGGGGTGATACATAGGGGTGATACATTGGGCTTATACATTTGGCTGATACATAGGGCTGATACATTAGGCCGATACAATCAGCGGACGGTGCTTTACTCCCACCAAACAAATACCAAAATGCGTTTCTGCATACGCTTGCGAAATTTCAAATTCAACCGACAAGTTTTGACGAAATAAAAGCTGGTAATTAAAATCCATTTGTTGCCTGTTAAACAACTAACAACCATTAGCCAATTTAGAAGTGGTGCGGCAGGACGGCAAAATAGACTCAGTAATCAAATTCACAATTTTGATGTAAATTTAGAGGAAGCGTAAAAAGCTCGTGGAGTTAATAAAACCTGATATGTATATAGTTTTGTCAACCCGATTCGAAGTATTCCGAGACGTTTGTGTTGATGCCAAGACAACAGACTTTTTTATTAGAACAAAGTAGAANCAAATTTTTTTTATCAATTGAATCAAAAATAATTTGGCAAAAATTAGAACAAAGTAGAACAAAAAAGGTTTACGCTATATATGGTATTTGTAGAAAAAAACTTCTTTTTACATCCANCTTTTTTATTAGAACAAAGTAGAACAAAAAAGGTTTACGCTATATATGGTATTTGTAGAAAAAAACTTCTTTTTACATCCATTCATATTAGCGACGAGAGAATATCGTAATTAAAATGATAGTTAAGTTTACCACGTGGGGAGGTGTTCTCAAACTTTCGAATATGGTTCTAAGTAGGTTCTGTTGTCACAGTAAATATTTCGAAGCATCAAAACAATTGCGGAGTTTTATTTTTAGGCGCGTTCAATTTCGAGCCAAACTCGAAAGGTACCTTTGAGAGGAGGCGCTTCCATATGCCGATTTTTGGTTTCTTTCACTACGAGAATTCGTTACTGTTCTCCTATACGGGTCGACTTTAACTTCGAAAGCTAATAGAAATAAGAGAATAGTAAGAGGAGAGATCTGTTGGTGAGTAGAGATTGTAGAAAAATAGGAAAATATATCGGTAGGTGGCAATAGACTGGGGGATTGATAGATATGAGGATAACAGGATATGAACTGTGTGGCGATGGTTGGATAGAATGCAAATTGGAGTAAGAATGAAGATGGTAGGATGCTAACAAAAGAGCTGAATAAATAAGAAGACATTCGAAAATGACCAAGGTTGCTATCAGAAGTTTACAAATATTGTCTGATAAGGTTAGTCCATAACTCCCCTGTTTCAAAAAATTTGAATTTTTCATTTTGTCGATTTCGTTATGCTAAAATATAGCCTTGGGAACGGAGTTAGATGTCGATTCGACATTCAGCTTCAAAAACACCAAATTTGAAAATGAATCGATTTATGGACTAACCTTATCAAAGATGTTTTTTGTAAATTTCTCATAGCAACCTTGATAAAGAAGGTAATACATGAGCAGAGAACGGGCCAAAATTAAAGTCCTTAAAAACGACGGGAGTACAGAGTCGTAACAATCTTTACTTGCTAAAACAGCATGAGAAGGTTCAGGCATTTCGAAAGCACTTTCATGTAAAAGCGTTAGCTGCAAAATACTTGATATTATTCTTTCGTCATCTTCCTCCTTGAATCGAATCAAGTGGACAACCAAACAATTACAATATAAATTTTAAAATTAAGAAAAGAGAAATTTTGAACCCGGATTTTAGTTTAACCATTGTTACTAGGAATTAATCTGTCAAGATAACTTTTCAAACCTACCAGCTGGGGAGGTTAAGAAATTGTGACTCGAGGTCGTTTCGATCTAGAGTTCTATAGTCATTAGAAATTTGTATTTGACTGTGTGGAAAATGAGTCAAAAAGTAGAGTAGCCAGTGTATATCTACACCGGACCATGGGTCTCCTTATTTCACAGGAGAGTTGATAACTCATACTTATTGACTTTGGGTATTAGAGCCTAGTTTGTTTGGCTACTGTGAGATTATGAGTCTCCACACATCTACACAACTGGACGATACAAAACTCCCACAACTGTTACTCTCGAAATCAACATCATCGTGAACCAGAGATCCAAATCAGTTCAACTCGAGTTCACTTTAGTCATTGGAAATTTGTATCATTGACTTTGACTTCTGGAATGAGGTTCCAAAGTCAAAAGTGATGCATTGAAATTCGGCTCTTAATATATAATTTTACCAATATGGTTAATTAATTACCCTTTCCTCCTTTTACCAAAAATCCACCGTAATTTCCGTTCACGTCGGATAAAATTTGGCGTTCCACTCTCGGAAATCACGCAATTCATTCGGATTCCGAGCGATTTGCCAATTATATTTACGTGATTGGTTAGGTGACGTCCAGGTTTCATAGAATAGAACACATGATATCCTTTGATTCGATTTGAGATAATTTATTATCGTGTCAAAAGCATCATTTTTAGTACAAAATGGTAATATACTAAGACACGCTAATCCTTATTGGACATTAGTGTCGTAAATGACAAAGGTAGTGTTCTTTTTGACATTATCTCACTTCTTTCCAAAAATACGGGTTTCTTATGAATTCGCTTGTATGGAAAGCCACATAACTTAGTTAATCCGGAATGTCTCCTGTTTAAGTTTTTGAATCATAATTTAAAAATAGTATGGTTATTAAGCGAAATAAAATGAAATGGTAGGCAGACGCATTAATACCCTAATATGCTGTCGCACTCAATAATGGATATGCACAAACTAACACCGAGAGATATTTGCTTTGATATTTTTAGCACATGTGGCTTAAGTCTACCATTAGATTGTTTATTTGGAAATATCAACTGTTTGCAGGTATTATGACACAGGAGGAGGAGCCAACTGACACAGTTTATGTTGGAAAAGTCTTCAGAATTTCTGAAGTTGGTAGCACAACCAGTAATTCTAACGTTTTTCTTTGGATTTCAACTTTATTATTTGGTAACAACAATTTGTAGCTCATTCATTACAAATTTTCGTGTGGTAAAATATTAATTTTTTAGCGTGCTTATCACTGATGCTGATGATTCATTACAATCGGCGACATATCGAAAATTTTATTATTGGAAGATACCACGGCAATCAAAATCAACAACAAGAAACAAACTAAACTCCGTTTGTATTTCTAATAGTAACTTGCAACTAATTAATGTTCAAAATAGTAGTAAAAACACTTNCAAACTAAACTCCGTTTGTATTTCTAATAGTAACTTGCAACTAATTAATGTTCAAAATAGTAGTAAAAACACTTTTAGAAACTTTTCTTTAGTAACATTTTTTAAAACGTAAATAATATGATGTGAAACTTATCATGGTGAAAATTTTTGTTATGCCAGTACATGATTCCTANTAGAAACTTTTCTTTAGTAACAATTTTTAAAACGTAAATAATATGATGTGAAACTTATCATGGTGAAAATTTTTGTTATGCCAGTACATGATTCCTATAATTAATAATTCTTCATTTATTTGTTTAACTTGGTACTCAATTTCATATCGTGGCTTCTCCATATTTCAAAGGCTATTTTATTACCTGTGCGAAATAAATACTAAATTCTATACATTTCCCACCTATGCAATATAGCTTTGTCTGACAACCTTATCAATGATAATTATCAAGTTTGAAAAAATTGTAATTTTTTTTGATTTTTCAAATCTAAAAATGTGTTGCATATTTCGCATATCAAACTCACTAAAATAAATATTCTTTTCTGAGTGACTTTTGAGACTATGCGCGGTCTGTCGTCGGTCGCATTCTTCAAATAATCCTTAAATAACATTTAAAATTGTTTCCGTAAAATCTGGGCAATCGACCAAACAGTAATGGAAGATTGGAGCAAATACTTATATCCATAAGTCCAAGGCTGCTATCAGGAATTAATCTAAAATGGCTATCATTTATCATTATCTGAAGGACACCAATCGTCGGACATTTTCAAATGCGGACTAGTGTGAACTATTCTACAAAATTCTTCCAAATAAAGCATTGGCATTTAAAGACGAAATTTTACTAAATTATTTTTATTGAAAATGTTGAAAATATAATTACAATAAATGTATGCTTTAAATCAGCTAGTGAAAATTGTTTTGGACGAAAATTAGCTAACCAACTTGTAACATATCAGTGCTTAGCTAATTTCGATGGTCCAGAGAAGTTGTAGCTCTTGGTCCTTGTGAAATCAAAGAAACCTCGATGTTTAAAAAAAATAAATCACAAGAATCTACCAGTCCGCTGCAATGCTGATTCGAAACCACGGATGACTGGAGAATTTTGTTAGACGGGTTGGTTAAATGAAACAAAAATTTGAAGAACTATTATGAAATCCTACTCGTCTTTAACAACTGTCCAGCGCATCATAAAAAGATTGAAATGTTGAGTCAAATAAATTTAATGGTTTTGCCTGGTAATGTAAATAGTAGTTTTCAACCAATGGACCAGGAAACTATTAAGCATTTAAACCATCGCTTAAGAATTTTGAAAAACCAAATTATTGCCATGGACAGTAAAGAATACTAAAAAATGTTACCTATGATCTGAATTACGCTTGGAATGAAGTATGAGTGCGTCGACAATTGGCAACTGCTTCAAACATACAAATCTTTAGGTAACCAAAAATTTAGAAAATGTAATGGAAGTTATTAAAGAAGTTCAAGAAAGCAATTTCATCAGTACCTTCAGAGAATATGGATTAATAAGCTATCATACTGCAGGGAGAACTTTTGACTTGAGCGAGCAGTCAGCTATTATGGCTCCCCTCAGCTTTTAAAAAAAAAGAACAACTCAAGCGGTCTTGAGTTGGATCTCGGCTAGCTCTTTTACAGCTGGAAAGGACTCATGCAGTTCGCAAAATGGACTATTTTCAGTTTTTTCTAACGTCTGATCTGGTAATTCTCGGAACTACAGAGGATTGCCATACAGATTAGTGGATAGGTTGATAATTTTTCTTCTTCATGTGGAAAAAGGTGCATCAGCTAATCCACCTAATTCAGCCGAGATAACTTATTTTTGTCCATACCCCTAATAATTCAATTTTTTCGTAGAGTCTCGAAAGCTAAAAAAGAAACTCTACAAGGAGTCTAAAAGGCAATCACTCAGAAAACATCAGAACTTTGCCTGAACGTAAACCCTCCGAAGAAACATATTTAGAAATGGACAAAATAGCATTAAAAAAAAAGAACTAAAAAATAAAAATATTTTTACTTATTGCATAAATTTGCGCGCTTTATATCTCACTTAACCACCTTGATTTTTGTATAAAATAAAAACTAATAATATGTACTTATCTCGCTGATTGTTGAATGATTGAAGCGAGAAGTACAGAGTGTTCAGTAAATAACTCGCAAAAGAAAGCAAAATTTTTTTGCTTACACCTGACTAATCCTAAGAAATTTTGTCCCATAACCTGATGGGGAAATGTCTCCTGTAAGAATTCAGGTACATGTAGGCGAAAATGTGACAATGGCCCGTCATGTTGATAATAGACGTATTCAAACGGGATGTCTTGTTCGTCCCCTCTAACAACCAATCCTTGAACATGTTTATGTAATGCTGGCCGTTTATGTTAACCTCAAAAAGTATGGTTTAATCACACGGTCACAGAAAATTCCACATATAATGTTTATTTTCGGTACGGATCTAGTAGCCTGTGCTTCAAACCAATTAAGGTTGCCGACATCCCAATACCTTCGTCGTTTGTAACCGTTGGCTCCTAAATTTTTGAAGATTTTAGACATTGAACCACAACTAATTCCTGCATCGAAACCACGTTTTCGCATAGGTAAGTGGTGGTTGAGTCAAGAACAGAGCTTGACATTTCAGGAGAGGTGACGCTCTTCGAGCGGCCTGGGGGCTTCCTGTCAAGAAGAGTAAAATGCTACTCAAATTTGTTGATAATGATCCTTACGTCTTCAGATTTAAGCATTGGAAGCGACTGGACAAATTTCGATGCATTCTAGCGAATCATGATTTCAGTTAGATTGTCCAAGGAATAANCTAATTCAGCCGAGATAACTTATTTTTGTCCATACCCCTAATAATTCAATTTTTTCGTAGAGTCTCGAAAGCTAAAAAAGAAACTCGACAAGGAGTCTAAAAGGCAATCACTCAGAAAACATCAGAACTTTGCCTGAACGTAAACCCTCCGAAGAAACATATTTAGAAATGGACAACATAGCATTAAATTTGTTGATAATGATCCTTACGTCTTCAGATTTAACCATTGGAAGCGACTGGACAAATTTCGATGCATTCTAGCGAATCATGATTTCAGTTAGATTGTCCAAGGAATAANCCATTGGAAGCGACTGGACAAATTTCGATGCATTCTAGCGAATCATGATTTCAGTTAGATTGTCCAAGGAATAACGGTAAAACAATTGAACTATTACAAGCTTCTGCTCTGGAGTTTACTCAACATCACTACAGCATAATTGTATTTGAGTATCAATTTTATCTTAATTTTTAAATCACAAGTAAGTTTAACTTACTTCACAGAAGTTTACTTACAGAAGAAAAAATGTACAATGATTAGGTTCCAGTTACTCAAAGTAATTGAAAATAATGAATCCATCCGAAGGAATTAGGCTTATCGTAGTTCATGGAAAAGTAAAATCAAATTGTTTACATGTAACAAGTTATGATGTGGCACAGTTTTGGAGGGAAACTGAAGTGTCGCTCAAACCCATTCGATGGCTTTAGTTAGTGAAGAAGAAGTCGTTTTAGCGGGGGTATTTACTGAAGGCTCTGTAAATCAAAAAGATAGAATAATATTAGAAGAAAAATGGTTACTGGTGAGTGGGAGTAAGATCGGGCAGGATATCATCTCTGCTTAACTCAAAGTGTGAGAAACAAAATGTTTAATATATTATTTGAAAACAAGGAGGGGAGACACGTTTTTAGAAAAAGACAGCCGAACTACTAAGTTGCTTGGACTGTAGAGCTGAATTACTAGCCATTGAAGTTTCATAATTTCACGACANGACAGCCGAACTACTAAGTTGCTTGGACTGTAGAGCTGAATTACTAGCCATTGAAGTTTCATAATTTCACGACATGAACAGAAATAAACACCTCTTTTTGAAAAATACTGCCGATTCCGATACCTCAAAAAATTTTCAGAACAAATAATCAAATAATCTCTATTTAAGTTTTTTTTTAATCAAAATACTCGACCACAAACAATTAAGTTGATTATTATATTTCATATATTACATTTCTTAGTTTCTAGCCAATTGAGTCNTACTCGACCACAAACAATTAAGTTGATTATTATATTTCATATATTACATTTCTTAGTTTCTAGCCAATTGAGTCTTCGCTGGGTGCGCTCAACACCCAGTTGCACTTTTTAAATATATTTTGATTTGTTTACGAAGTATGACATAACTATATCAACAGAGCTTATTTATTAAAATTGAAAAACCTTTATTTTAATTATCCATATTTTCTTTGTTGAACCTTATGTATAGCTCTATAATTTTCTTTAATTATAACCACATATAAAATATACACAGTGGTGATAATACAGATAAATGACAATTTAGTTACAGTTTGTTCTTGCTTCTCATAAAACCTTATAGATTTTTCGACTGGAATTATAACTAATAGTCGATCATATTTGAAAGTATCATGTAAAAGTTATGTATAGCATACATACAGTGGAGTATGATAATGTCTGGCAGAGAAAGGAGGGTGGTTCTTTCACTTGAAGTGGAAAACGGAAAACTTTAAAATTGAAATTAAAGTTGAGCGCCGTACTTACACCTATTTCGTCTATTATATTTTCATTTTCATTCACATATAAGATTACACTTTTAATTCCACCTTTTAGACATTTAGATTGTTATCGAAGAACTGGTTATGAATAGCTAAGGAATGTTAAATTCATAACTTTAGCAGCGCATTGGGTAACCTAATAAAGTTAATACCGACAACCGTTGGTAACNAGGAATGTTAAATTCATAACTTTAGCAGCGCATTGGGTAACCTAATAAAGTTAATACCGACAACCGTTGGTAACCCGCGTATCATACTGGTGGCAAAGGGTTCTTTGGATAAGCGCCACAACGAAGTGAAAGAACCACCCTCCTTTCTCTGCCAGACATTATCACACTTCACTGTATGTAAATCATGAGTTACAGCTTGCAAAACAATTATTCACCGATAAAAATTTAGTGCCAGGAATTATTCAAAAATTTATTTTTGAAATGGCAACACTGTAAATTATGTTTAGTTCAAATAATTATTTTTTGATATAAGCAAAATCAGAGCGAACATTTTTTGAGCAAACTATACAATGCAATCTATTACTTTCCATCTGACTAAATCAGAAATTTGAGTGCAATTAAGAAAAACTGTAGCTCCACAAAGCACCTACACAATTAGTGAAGTTTGAAATTTGTCAGAATAAATTTGATCGTATACTCACTCTAACATTAACATACGAAAAAAAAATTAAAATTTAAGAAAATTTATCTAATCAAACTCAATTTTACTAAACTTGGAATAATTTTTTGCACTCGTTATGACTATACTTTTACTTAATGGAACATACATAATTAAAATTTACATTTTTGAGTATATTTCTTTCCATTAATACATGTTAAATTTATTACATAAAATTTTCATCTAAAGCGTTCTATGTACGGGCTATATCACTATGGAATAAATTCGTACTAGTAAACAAATGTAAAGATCAACTATCTTTAAATAAAGTTAAAGAAAAGGTAAAAGAATGGGTTAAAGAAACTAGGATAGATATCTACGTCTAAACCTTGACCTCACAAGAACAATAACCATAAAACGATTGATGATAACTTTAAACTTAAGTGACCTCAATTGTCAAAAATTGTGATGAGTGCTACAAAAAAAACACTCTTAATTTTAATTTAGCTAGGCCTGTTGCAGGCGTGTCTGATCAAATAACATTGTAATAATGATGACCTTGACACGAAAATAAATCATAAAAACTAAAACTAAAAACTAAAACTTATACCAATACCAATTTATGGTTGTATTTTAGCTTGTGAAATTCATTAGAAATGTCACAAGTATTAGGGTGGAAAAATTGAAAAATTGTTTTTTAAGGTGACAGGTTGGTCTCATCTGGCAAAGTTGGGCAGGAACGGTTCCTAAAATCCAGAGAGTTATTTCCACAGAGGTTACTCGTGGGATTGGTAAGAGGGTAAACAACTAATGGAAGAGAAGTGATTCTAGTGAAACCATGGCAACCACTCACGAGGGAAAAGTCTCTAGAGTCACCTCATTGGCTAAGTGAAAGTTCAGGGTTAGTACAAGGAGGGTTAAGAGTAAAAAAGTTTTTACTCATTTTCATCCATGAGTTCCTCCTCAGAGAGTTTTTAGATGAAACGGAATAATAGATTAATTCAATAAGACCAAAGTTTGTAGTAGCTAAGTGAAAAACATCCTGCATCAAAGTCAAAGTCAAAAATGTAGTCAAAAAGTGATACTCTATTGTTTAGTTTAATTTCACATTTTTTGGGATACAATTGGTGGTGTAAAAGGGTTTAAGAAACACTAGAGATATGAATCAATTCTATTTTTAATCTAATTTATACAATAAAATCTCATTGTTCGTACCATTGTTGAATAAATCAAGTATTTCAATCTCGAAATAAAATTTTTAACATTTTTCACAAGATGCATTTTGGCAACAAATTTGAATTCTCTGATAAAGAGAAATAGAAATTTAACTCGGAAAAACAAATCTTTTTTTTTTACATTATTCTCTAAATTATGCAATATTGCTAAATAAATATTCACAAGTCAAAGTATACCTTTGCNAAGTCAAAGTCAAAAATGTAGTCAAAAAGTGATACTCTATTGTTTAGTTTAATTTCACATTTTTTGGGATACAAGTGGTGGTGTAAAAGGGTTTAAGAAACACTAGAGATATGAATCAATTCTATTTTTAATCTAGTTTATACAATAAAATCTCATTGTTCGTACCATTGTTGAATAAATCAAGTATTTCAATCTCGAAATAAAATTTTTAACATTTTTCACAAGATGCATTTTGGCAACAAATTTGAATTCTCTGACAAAGAGAAATAGAAATTTAACTCGGAAAAACAAATCTTTTTTTTTACATTATTCTCTAAATTATGCAATATTGCTAAATAAATATTCACAAGTCAAAGTATACCTTTGCATTCTAGACACTTGGTATTAGAATATAGTAATGGTATTGAGGTAATTATTGGCAAATCGAATGACAACAATTGTGTATATGATGTTGGTGATTGATCAAATTTTTAGTTGATTAGTTCAGTAAAACTTACAAAAAATTAAAAAAGAAAATTTTTTTTAGAAGTAGAATTTTGATTTAGTTTGACAAGGGTTTTATAAACTTGTGTTTCAAATGTAAGTCGTATTTGCCTCCAAACCGTACAGAAAATCATGAAAATTTAAACTCAAGTACACAAAATTCGGAAACTAATTAGTTATATACAATTCACAATATATACCAAAACTAGATGAAATTTTGGAGGAAAAAAAAATTAATTTTCATTTATTAAAAATGTAATAATTGTTGAAAATTTAAGCCAAAAATTTGAAAATGTTACTAAAAATCCCGTAGACATATCCCTTTACTACCCCTAGTGCTATCTGACAACTGGTAAAGAAACGATAGACACCCTGACCAACTTTGTGATCCAAAACTTTGATAATTCCCAAAATCGATATTTTCTAAATTCACAAAATTTCAACACTTCTGACATAATTTGACACCCATTCGTAATTTCTTCCCATATAAATATGGTCAAATGTAGTTTGTAATCCGGAATCTTCATAATGCTAGGATTAGGGGATTCCCTTAATTTACAAATTTTATAAAATTCCTGAAGTGATTTCACACCCACTGACCCAATTGTAATTTTTCACATCCAAATTGGTCAAGTTTAGTTTTTAACACGTAAATTTTGTAACCCTTGAATTCGGGTATTACTTAAATTGGCAAAATTTCCAAAATTCCTGATATAATTTCACACCAAATCTTATTTTTTTTTATGAGAAAAAGTAAAAAATAAGTTAATTCTTATTACTCTGCTATAGGTTCTATATTTATTTTGAGCTTCTACTGTGTAATTACTTTCGCTATCGTTTCTTTATCAGTTGTCTGTTAGGATCAGGATTAGTGAGGAATGATATCCGTAAACATAAACATATGTATAATATTTGTAGCACGATGAGCCACAGTACCCATTTTTTATTTTTACCGAAGGGTACCTTATTTTCATTCTTATGGAAATTTTTAGTAAAAAGAAAATTTTTTTTTAGTAAAAAAAAAATTTTTTTTTTTCAAATGGGAAGTAGAATTGGTCTAATTTGTAAACTTATTTACATAATTCATTATACACTGTGTAAAGATATGATAATTTGATTATTAGAATCTCTGAGGAAGAATTGGGTTGTCTGTTGTCCCCCGACGAAGAATATCAGTTGCAGCATAGTAATTGGTTGACCTTTGTCCTCTTCCTTGGGGACTTTGGTAGTAGGCATGACTTTGTGTCCCGTTGTGAACATGAAGGTGTCCTGCAGATGCCGTGGTAAAAAGTGGACTTGGAGATTTACCAATGGATTTTGAACTGAATGTAAAATGTTGTGAAGGGAGTCGATTGAATTTTGGAGGGGGTGGGGGTGGGAGTAAGGACTCTTGGTGGTGAAGGCTACGTTCACTTTTAGGTGTTGATGGTTGGGAGGACTGTCCAAAATATCGTACTCCGCCTTCCATTCCTACATATTCTGTAAAAAAAAATAAAAAAATAAAAAAATCATTAAATTTGAAAAAAAATTTCAAAATTTCAAGAAAAAAAAAATTTTTTTTTTTCATTTTACAAAATTGTTTAAATATTACTAACATATTACTAATCAATGAGTGAGCATATCGAAAAGTTTAAGAATTTAGTTTAACAGTCCTAAAATTTAAGAATTTTTCGTAACTTTATTTTTATAACTTTTTTTATTATAATTTCTGTTAGTATTCCTGCCAAAATTTTTACAAATTTTTGTAAAATTTTTACAAATTTTCGTAAAATTTTTACAAATTTTCGTAAAATTTTTACAAATTTTCGTAAACATTTTTAACAAAAAATTAAAAAAAAAATGAACAAAAAAACAAATTTCGTTTTTTTTTAAGTTGCTGCCCGGTAGTATTTCATACTTGGCGGAAAACTGAAAAAAATTATTTATAAAAAAAATTTTACCAGAAAAAGGAGGTTNAACATTTTTAACAAAAAATTAAAAAAAAAATGAACAAAAAAAAATAAATTTCGTTTTTTTTTAAGTTGCTGCGCGGTAGTATTTCATACTTGGCGGAAAACTGAAAAAAATTATTTATAAAAAAAATTTTACCAGAAAAAGGAGGTTCCACTCTGTGATATTTAATTTTTCTTGAAACATTTCCCGTTTTTCCATTTCCAGTGGATCTGGTAAGATTTGAAGATACTGTAGAATTTGAAGAGGATGGATTTGAAAATTCCCTCTCCACACCATTGTAACCAATTGTTGGATTAAATCCTCTGTATACGAGTTCATTGTAGAGACTTTCTCCTCTTTCTGACTCTTGGGAAAAATTACTCCAAAGATAGTCCTTCCCTTGAGGTTTTTGTGTATTGAACTCTGACCCTTCTGACCCTTCTTCACCCAAAGTAGACCCAAGAGATTTTGGAGTAAGACCAAGTCCCAAGTCACCTACGGATTTCCTACGACTTCGTTTCATCACAAGAAAAAATACCAATAGAAGAGAACAGAGCAAAAAGAGTCCAATTGAGCCAATCACCATCCCAACCACTCCCACATCTCCCACGCCATCTCTATCTGGTGAACTCACTAAAAACAAAACAAAAAGAAGAAATTTTCAGTCTCTCACATACCCCAAAAGTTTCTCAGTCTGATAACTTTATAACAATCCCTGAGGAATAAGTCTGATAAGTTGACGTATTACTACACTTTATAACATCAATTTTATTTGTTCGGTAGTAAAAGATCGGATTGGTGGGAAATTTGTATTTGAGCTATATACTATGCTCTTTGTTTGATTAATACCCTTAGGAATGCTTATCATGCTATCCACTTCAACTAATTCTACTAATGGTTAACTAAGTATTGGATTAACACACTTACCACCAATGGTTTTATATTTAGCAGCTGATATTAAGAAAAAATTAACTCTATGAAAGTTACTGTTGTTCCTTACACTTTTTCTGAATATGGTTACTTTTATTTTTATAAATCTTTTAACTGTTTAATGNTTACTTTTATTTTTATAAATCTTTTAACTGTTTAATGCAAGAGATATTTTCTATGCTAATTAAAACAAAAATATTTTCTAATATTCTGCAAGCATTCCTAATTCATAGGCTGTTAAAAATTGAAAAGTAGTAGTTTATTTATCAAAAATATTAAAAATTATAGCCGCATTAGTCAAGACGTTATCTATAACTGGTTGAAAATGTCAAGCAAACTTCAAAATATGGAAATTCCAGCCCCTGTATTTAAAAACTTTCTTTTTTTTTTCTAAAAATGAAATTTTATAGCTTATTCAAACACTTTAACCCTATAAAGTATTAACTTAATATTCTTATTTTTTTTAACATGATCTACTACTTTTCTATTTTGATCGCTACTAGTACTTTTAGTTATTTTTCAATATGAATTAATTTGTTATAAAGCACAAATCCAGTTGTCAAATTTAANGCTACTAGTACTTTTAGTTATTTTTCAATATGAATTAATTTGTTATAAAGCACAAATCCAGTTGTCAAATTTAACTAATCCAATTCTTTTCTTGAACAGGAGATGTCTCAAAAGTAAGTACCACCTCCATATTTACTTTCTAACACATGTATTAGTTATTTTAATACTAATTTTGTTACCATTTCTTGTAATGTTGTTGTGTATAGTCTCATGTGGACCATCTTGGAGGTAGTTGAGACTGATTATATCCTCAGTGAGATTCCCCGTGTAGACATCTGTATACAAAGAGAAACAAGTGGGTTAATGATCCTGTAAGAACAGTAACTCTTTTCCATAATGAGACTTTTAATCACTTTGTCTCCATGGAGAAAAAGATAAATTAATCTCCATTAGGGGACTCTAGTGATGCTATTGTGGAGGAGTGGAACTGAAGAGAAAGTGAATCAATAACTTTCACTTTGGCCTAGTCCCTGGAGAAATCCAACAAGAGAAATTTCTCCACTCACTTCCAGATTAGCTCCACTTTCTCCAGATTTTCCAATAAACGTAAATCTCAAATTTGAATTTTAGAATTACTTTTTCCTTCTTATATGAAAACATTGGTTATTTTAAGAGAATACCTCAGACACTCCATGGTCAACTAAACAACTGTGAGTATATGCATAATTCTAATTCACTTTCTACTCATATATACTTTCACCTATTCTTACAGTCAAATATAAATCACTTTTACAACCAAATAAAATTTCAGGTTAAAACATTTATAGATTTGATTACAGATAGTATGATACATTTCGTAGTTTTAGCGTCTTTCGTTTTTTTTNAGGTTAAAACATTTATAGATTTGATTACAGATAGTATGATACATTTCGTAGTTTTAGCGTCTTTCGTTTTTTTTGTTTTTTTCGTTTTATGTTCTGATTGGTATTGATTGGTGGAAGAGAGGATGAGATTGCAAATCAATATCAAAAAGTCAATCGTATTTACATCAAAGAAAATTGGTAAAAATTATCATCAACAAGTAGAAAGGAAGATTCCATGCGGCTAAACATTAGATTCCAGTTGAGGTAATTGTAGCAACACATAAAGAAACATATTAAATTAACTGTAGCCATATGATAGAACTTTCAGGATATCATTTTTAGAGGGAATATCCATGCTAGTAATATCAACCAACTATATCATATGAAATATCAACTGTTGATACTACCTAAAATTTCGACTGTTGATACCACCTCAAATATGAATCGTTGGTACCATCTAAAATATACTCCATCAACCGTTGGTACTATCTTAAATATCAACCGTTAGTACCAACTGAAATATCAACCATTGGTACCACCTGAAATATTATCAACCTCTGGTATCACTTGCCATATCAATCGTTGATAGTTGAGAACTGAAGCTATCTAGTTGCATTATCAATAGCGATAACTTAGAATCATAAATACAAATGCTGATAGCCTTTCCAAATAGTTAATGAGGGTATCAACTGCATAGGCTGTTAATAGTTATACTTCTAGTAATCGTACTAATTTTGTAGAACTTAACAGTACTACGCAATGACATATAAATAGCTCCAGTTGAATGTTAATGTGGTATCGTCAAATATTAATAGTAAATTTTTGTGAGTCGAACGGATAAATCAAACAGACAAGACAGGTACAATTTCCTATTCCTACAAATATAATTTACAAACTATAAACTTTAGACTTGTATCGTGTATAAGGAACAATAATAAAGTGTTTGATAGAATTGTTCTTAAAATGTTTGAATACTTACTACGGTATTCTTTGTTTTCGATGGATATTTTGTATCCCTTTAGTTTATATAATCTGTTGCTTGTCTTTTGGCAATCTAGAGATATTGCAATCTTTGGAATATTGTTTTGTTTGTGTGAATGCGTTGTCACCATTTTTTAAATGAACATGAGTGACCTATTGGTAGTGATTTGCGGCCTCCTCCGTTTTATTTTTATGATTCACATTATATACCTTCACTATTGACTTGAGATTGGTATAAGCGGGATATATTTGAATTAGTATACTAACGTGATATTAGAATAATTCTTAACGGGCTTACAGGCTGTAAGGAATATAATAATATTGTTAATATTATATAATGATGTTGTTATAGCAGGATTGCTGCTTCGGCTGATGTGTTTGAAAGCGACATGTTTAACGTTATCTCAATTTTTGTTGTTATATTAATGTCTTATAATTTAGGTTTGAATGTATTAAGGAATTTTTATTAAATCATCAAGTATATTACGTTTTATTTCAAAAATTAATTTATTAGAATCAAGTGGTGAATAAACGATTAAAACGTAAGAATTTTACACAATATGTACAAAACCGGCAATTATATTTCTAAGGTATATTTCTCTGGTATTTATGACAAAGACAAATAATCCGAAAAACCACTGGGACTGCAAATGTATTAGGAACAGTGCACGACGTTTATTAAAGTATTTACACCGTCCACCAAATATCACTACGCAATGGAGAAAGTTTTACCAACACAAACACCACTTCAAAATCATACTCCGGCCAAAATCGGATAGCTGATGCAACAACTCGCGTTTTTTTCTCATCAATAAATNAGGTTAAAACATTTATAGATTTGATTACAGATAGTATGATACATTTCGTAGTTTTAGCGTCTTTCGTTTTTTTTTGTTTTTTTTCGCTTTATGTTCTGATTGGTATTGATTGGTGGAAGAGAGGATGAGATTGGAAATCAATATCAAAAAGTCAATCGTATTTACATCAAAGAAAATTGGTAAAAATTATCATCAACAAGTAGAAAGGAAGATTCCATGCGGCTAAACATTAGATTCCAGTTGAGGTAATTGTAGCAACACATAAAGAAACATACTAAATTAACTGTAGCCATATGATAGAACTTTCAGGATAGCATTTTTAGAGGGAATATCCATGCTAGTAATATCAACCAATTATGTCATATGAAATATCAACTGTTGATACTACCTAAAATTTCGACTGTTGATACCACCTCAAATATGAATCGTTGGTAGCATCTAAAATATACTCCATCAACCGTTGGTACTATCTTAAATATCAACCGTTAGTACCAACTGAAATATCAACCATTGGTACCACCTGAAATATTATCAACCTCTGGTATCACTTGCCATATCAATCGTTGATAGTTGAGAACTGAAGCTATCTAGTTGCATTATCAATAGCGATAACTTAGAATCATAAATACAAATGCTGATAGCCTTTCCAAATAGTTAATGAGGGTATCAACTGCATAGCCTGTTAATAGTTATACTTCTAGTAATCGTACTAATTTTGTAGAACTTAACAGTACTACGCAATGACATATAAATAGCTCCAGTGGAATGTTATTTATTTTTATGATTCACATTATATACCTTCACTATTGACTTCAGATTGGTATAAGCGGGATATATTTGAATTGGTATACTAACTTGATATTAGAATAATTCTTAACGGGCTTACAGGCTGTAAGGAATATAATAATATTGTTAATATTATATAATGATGTTGTTATAGCAGGATTGCTGCTTCGGCTGATGTGTTTGAAAGCGACATGTTTAACGTTGTCTCAATTTTTGTTGTTTATATTAATGTCTTATAATTTAGGTTTGAATGTATTAAGGAATTTTTATTAAATCATCAAGTATATTACGTTTTATTTCAAAAATTAATTTATTAGAATCAAGTGGTGAATAAACGATTAAAACGTAAGAATTTTACACAATATGTACAAAACCGGCAATTATATTTCTAAGGTATATTTCTCTGGTATTTATGACAAAGACAAATAATCCGAAAAACCACTGGGACTGCAAATTATGTATTAGGAACAGTGCACGACGTTTATTAAAGTATCTACACCGTCCACCAAATATCACTACGCAATGGAGAAAGTTTTACCAACACAAACATCACTTCAAAATCATACTCCGGCCAAAATCGGATAGCTGATGCAACAACTCGCGTTTTTTTCTCATCAATAAATCAGTTTTTTTATTACAGCAGAGTTTTGAGTGTTTGGTTTGCTCTAATATTTAGCATGGGATATTAAGTTATAAGAACAACGAACGTAAGAGCATAAAGGATTATAAGAACGGCCTTCTGTTGCCTAATTTTGAAGCGGGAACTACATATCAGAGAAAAATTCAAATCTCAATAAACAAAAACAACCTTTTCACATATCCACTTTAAATAAAGTACCACTTGTACTCATNCTAATATTTAGCATGGGATATTAAGTTATAAGAACAACGAACGTAAGAGCATAAAGGATTATAAGAACGGCCTTTTGTTGCCTAATTTTGAAGCGGGAACTACATATCAGAGCAAAATTCAAATCTCAATAAACAAAAACAACCTTTTCACATATCCACTTTAAATAAAGTACCACTTGTACTCATNCAAAATTCAAATCTCAATAAACAAAAACAACCTTTTCACATATCCACTTTAAATAAAGTACCACTTGTACTCATTCAATCGAAAGATCGTTCTTATAAAATATTTACCTAATTTTAATTGAGAATTATCCAGTTGCAATGAATACTTTCAAAGTAAACGTTTGAAAATCCTACACATTATCAGAGAAAGTCAAAGTGTTTATGTTCAGCCAGTGTATGTTAAATAAATTACTCTCAAATTACTTCCTCCAAATGTCACTTTCCATAATTCAACCAATGAATCAAGGGGTAGTTCAAACCCTTAAAATTCATCATCGTCAAATTTTGTTAGAAAAATGTATCGCTGAACTTGATAAAAGTAAACAATATCCGAAAATTTAGGTTTTGGAATCAATTAATCTAAAACTCAAGCCTTTAATTCCGTTAGCCAAGCTGCAATTGTATTAATTGTTTTCGGCACGAAAAACTNTTTCCATAATTCAACCAATGAATCAAGGGGTAGTTCAAACCCTTAAAATTCATCATCGTCAAATTTTGTTAGAAAAATGTATCGCTGAACTTGATAAAAGTAAACAATATCCGAAAATTTAGGTTTTGGAATCAATTAATCTAAAACTCAAGCCTTTAATTCCGTTAGCCAAGCTGCAATTGTATTAATTGTTTTCGGCACGAAAAACTACTTTCTGAAATCGAAAACATAATGCAAATTTTTAAATAAAATGCTGCTTTGTATAAAAATTGCCTCTTCTGTTGCAAGTTGTTTAAAATATTTTTATTTGAACTAAACGGTTAGTAACTAGAAATTTTTGAAAAAAAAAAAATTTTTTTAACCATATACTTTTGATAAAATTATCCTGCTTTTATATGCGTTGTAAGAACAATCGTTTATAAGATCAAGATATCGAAACGATGGAAGGCTGCACTTATAACTATCCTGCACTGTATAATGAAATTAGAAAATTTTCTTTAGTTAGATAAAAAGCCGATGCTGTCTAGTCCAGATAAGTACATAAATCCGAATCCATTTCCACTCCTATGTCACCAACTTTACCAAAAGTTTTCTATGTCTATAAATTCTTTTTTGTTTAGCTTAATTATATATAATGCCTTCATTACTAGCTTAATTAACTCAAGTAAAATAATTAATGTTTACCTGAATTAAAAGATATTTCAGATAGTAAGAGCCAGTGGTTGGAATGGAAGAATTCAAAGCGAACAAGAGATGCAAGGCGTCCGCGCAGTGGAATGGTCAGTAAATGTGCTTTTTCTTTTTCCAGATCTCTTTTCGGTAGATAACGAAGAGGAAACTCACTAAATCTTATCCCATCCACACTCAAATAAATGTCCACTGAAACAAATACCTAAAAATTAAAAAAAAAATTGTTAAAAATAGCCTCTAGATTAAATACAGCGTGTCCTAGAGTTGATGCCTGAAGAAAATTTAAAAATAAAATTTTTCCAATAAGATTTGAAAAGAATATGATTATTTTCTTGAGCATCAACTCTAGGATATTAAAAACAGATAAACTGAGGATCACATTTGACTAATTATATTATATAATTTATTAATTTATTATGTCAGTAGTAAAATTTATTTGGTGATTGTTACAATCCATGTCGACAAAACAAAAAGTAAATTTAGTTGTTTCTGCCAGGTCTCGAACCTGGGACCTTCTGTGTGTTAGACAGATGTGATAACCACTACACTACAGAAACTTGGGTAGAAGGTTCAACATTTTTACTCATTGTAATAACAGTTTCAGAAGATTAGCTATTACTCTCTATTCAACGTATTCATTTTATCTTTTACTAATTAATAAGCCTTAACCAGAAATTATCAAGGTTAGGTCAAATTATAACTCACNGTATTCATTTTATCTTTTACTAATTAATAAGCCTTAACCAGAAATTATCAAGGTTAGGTCAAATTATAACTCACATCCAATTTATGTGCTAAGAATATGATGCAATTTTATGCAATTTTAAGCAATTATACAGAATATAAAGAATTTAAAGTTAAATAACATTTTTGTATATCGTGCTGCTTAGCGTATTTGTAGAATTCCACCCCTTCACGAATTAAATTTAAGTCAAATATTTATCAGTAAGATCCTAAATTTAGCAGTTTGATTAAAAAAATGATTCGTTGTTCAATTATTGTTCGTGCAATAATGTCAAATTTTGCAAATAAAAATTTACTTTTCTTATCAAATGATGTTAATTTATGGGTAAAAAGTTATGGTTTATTGAAAATCAAGTGTTTTTGAAATTAATTCTGAGACACTAGAGTAAAGGATAAGCGTTTCAGAACTAGGTTCGAAAAATTTGATTTTTAATAAATCATAACTTTTAAACAGTTCAGACTTAGATATCATTAGTACTGATATGTTGCCCTATTTTGCAATGTTCCTTAATAAAAAATTTAATATGACCGGAACAATTTTTTACTTAACAAAGTTCATTCGATAAAATTAATTAAAATAGGGATTTCTCCAGCAATAGAGATAGGGCCAAAAGTAACTTCCTGACATTTTATAATTTTGGCCGGGGGTGTATGTATCCGACTTAAGAGTACGTATAAGTCTAAGCAATAAATAATTTTATGGAATTATTTTCATTCATTAATATTTAATTTTCTACTGGTACGTACATGAAAAATTACATAAAAAAATTATTATTTTTTTTACAGTGAATATTTTTTACTAGTTAACATCTTGATGATTGCCTTTAGCAATCTCGAACACCGGATACAGTGCGAACCAAAATCAATAAAGTAGACTTCCACTTCACATTGTTTGACTAAAGCAAACAACATGAGAGGTTTTACCAAAAACTATACAAAATTTGCAAAAAAATATTCATTATTTGGTTAAATTATGCAAACGATGTAGTATTAGTGCCTCAATCGACTTAATTTTTATAAGTAACAAGATAAGGCAACTAGGAGGTATACCTAGGGTATCATGTAACTTTATTTCTTTTGTCAGGCTTTGTAATTATGAAATTACTTTATCAAATTTTGTTTCAGACCTAATAACTCTAAACCTAAAAACCTAATAACTCTAATACCTAATAATCTAATAACTCTAATACCTAAGAACCTAAGTAGCTATTGGTTGTTTGATATTAACTTATACTCCTAAAAAATTCCGTCGGTGGTAAATTCATAAAAAATGGATATCGAAATAGAAAACATTACACCTAAAATTTATGATGTGGCAGAATACCCAGACCGTATCCACGTAAATACATAATGTAAGAGGTATGTTCTGACTTCTGATAACTTAAGTTTCAGTGAAACTAACTTTTTCTGTTCCAAAAACAACTCTGTAAATTACCTAAAGTAGTGAGAAGAATTTTAAATAGTTGTATCTACTATTTCATTTCACTAGTAAAATTGAAACAAGAAACATTTGGCATAATGTAACTTGTATCAAGCGTATAGGCTATATTACCTATATTATACGCTCTAGTAAACTTGAAAATCTATCTAGTTTTGTAATAATTTTTTAGTTATCAAAAAATGAGTTATATGGCGTAAAAAGCATCAGTACTTATGAATACCCATGTCAAAAGTCAATGAAAAATTGAAAAATAATGTTTTAGACTCAAATTTACTGTCCCGCTCGGCTCACTCTTTATACCCTTTCATTATTTTGAATTTAGTAAGGTTTATAAAGTTCCTTGTTATAATTTCGATGATAATTTTAAAAGGACGGGTACGTTTCATTTGATACAGACTGTACAAAGACATATGGGAAACTTTTAACAAATTATTCAGTTGGGTGAACAAATGTATACATAAATCATCAAAATGAATGTGATAGTCTATTTTTTTTTAAACAATCTTCCGTTTTTTTTAAGTAGTAATTCATTGCTAATTNTAAACAATCTTCCGTTTTTTTTAAGTAGTAATTCATTGCTAATTCTCGTGATCTGATGCATAATGTATTAGACTGAGGTAGGACTAAAGTTATAATAATTGGAGAGGTGGGATGATGGTTAATTTGTATATGTTTATGGGTTTTGTCAGAAAAACCCATTACAGGGAGATCCACCTGTGCATGTCTGAGGAAGAAAAAGTAAAGAAAAAGTGGAAAAATAGTAATAGAGTGAAAACACGCAAGAGAAAATGTCTTGTTTAGGAGATGTTGAGGAAAATCCATTGATCTCGACATAATTAAGAGAAATGGGAAAATANGAGAAAATGTCTTGTTTAGGAGATGTTGAGGAAAATCCATTGATCTCGACATAATTAAGAGAAATGGGAAAATAGAGTCTTGCACCTGCTCACCACTCACCTCCACTCCCTCGGAGACTAAATTATTCACATGTACAGAGACACTCTCTAGTTTCCGAATCCCACTAAACTGAAATCCAATCTTCACAGGTTGTAACTCCTTGTCCCAACCGATCCACATGTTACCTACAACAAACAACAAAAGAAAACAAGAATTAAACCATGAAATTCCAATTTTAGGTGACTATGCAACAATGAATTTTACCTATAAACTAAGAAGAAATGTACAACTGTCTAAGATACCGTTAATATTATTTGACCCCAACTTCTAGTGCAATGGTATTTTTTTTATTGAAGAAATTTTTTAATTTGCAAAAAACAATATTTAGATGGCTTCAAGCTCAGAGTATTGAACCCTTAGCTACACGCCTATTAAGATAAAGGAGCCAAAAAATTGTTTTATACTTTGCTACTAAAGTGATGTTTAATTTGATATAATTTTTTCACTTTATTCTTAGCAAAAGGATTTATTTGGATTCCAGTCTATAGTTCTCCAAATTGATTCCAGTGAGACTTGATATTTTCCTTTGCTAGAAATTTATAGTAATATGGTATTTCACTTTTAGTTTAATATGTAATTAATTATTTACCAGTGCTGAGATCTGCCTGAGTCCTTTTGTAGAAAATAACCACCAATCATGAGTTCGATGGATGTTCGAAGGCTGAGTCACCAAGTGACCCTTTCATATCTGTATTTTTAAGTTAAACATTTCTAATTTCTGTCCTTGGCTACTGTTTAATATATGACTCACCAGTCCAAGGGTTTCTAAGAATTTCTGTCTTTCTATTTCTCTAAAATACTTATTTTTCAATAAAGGTCAGTTAGTCCATTTTCAAACTTAAAGAAGCAAAGTCACTCTAACAAGTTTAACACCTTTTGAAAAGAAAAACTGCAAGATTTACAATTAATTGGCATGACTAGTTCAGTTCACATAATTATAANCAACACCTTTTGAAAAGAAAAACTGCAAGATTTACAATTAATTGGCATGACTAGTTCAGTTCACATAATTATAATAATTTAACGGGGCCCCGCCAAGGCCTAAAACAGTGATTAACCCAAAAATACGGTCTTTGGTAGGATATGATACCACGTCTTGGATTTTTCGGACCCAACGTACTACCAATTGTGCTANAACAGTGATTAACCCAAAAATACGGTCTTTGGTAGGATATGATACCACGTCTTGGATTTTTCGGACCCAACGTACTACCAATTGTGCTACATAGCCTATTGAGGGAATGCTGTTTCCAACATTGACTATGTGATGATGATCCACCAGTTATCAACAGCAAAATTCTTTTTTACTGGTGGGGGATTCATCATCTGTGCTTCTCCTTATCTCTTGGCAGAGACGGGGAAGACTTTTATCGGGTATAGTAGTCTATTCTCACTATCCTGTGGGTATAAGAGCTATGCTTCACTTTCCCACACATTCCACCCCTCCAAGTGCCCCTAAGCCTTCGAGTACGAAGATTGCCGAACCCCTCCTTGTGAGAAGACGGACTCTGACGGTCGCCATATGAAATGATATGACTTATCTGCCAAGGTTTGAAACAGCAATTAACCCGAAAATATGGTCTCTGGTGTGGCATGTATCTTATTTGTCATCCCTGCTGTGTCCCTCGTCTCAAAAGACAACTAAGAAACCATCGCCTCAAATCTCTTTCCTTTGTAATATTAAAGTAAAGTTCCTTCCCTAGGTTAAGGTTTTTTCTTATTTTTACTATTATTATTATTACTATTACTACTATTTAGATATATTGTACTATTATATGCTATAGTGAGCGTTGTCAACCGACAATGTTCAGATCCATTTCCTATCTAGCTGAATAAACAGCTTTTCCCTGTCTCTCCATTTTGCATTTTTTCAATTGATTTTTAAATCAATTTTAATTTAAATTAATTATATATTTTTGATAGGTCATTGGAGACCTTGGTGACCTCTTTCCACAGGCTCTCGGACCTCTCATCATGATCATCTAGGACCTAAAAGAATCCAATTTCCCTCAAATTGAATCTATGAAAGAAGATACAACTTACAATTATAAGGGATACAAAGAGAATAACATAATCAAAATCATAAACTTTAGACTAAAAATTCTATTTTCTCTAAACAAACAAGTCAAACTATTTGGCTCCTTTATCTAAATAGTTGTAACTAAGGATTCTATACTCTGAGGCTTCGAAAAGCTTCTAAAAGTAACTCTAACCTTATGATATGTACCTCCATCGTTCATGCCCTTACGATTANATGCTATAGTGAGCGTTGTCAACCGACAATGTTCAGATCCATTTCCTATCTAGCTGAATAAACAGCTTTTCCCTCTCTCTCCATTTTGCATTTTTTCAATTGATTTTTAAATCAATTTCAATTTTAATTAATTATATATTTTTGATAGGTCATTGGAGACCTTGGTGACCTCTTTCCACAAGCTCTCGGACCTCTCATGATCATCTAGAACCTAAAAGAATCCAATTTCCCTCAAATTGAATCTATGAAAGAAGATACAACTTACAATTATAAGGGATACAAAGAGAATAACATAATCAAAATCATAAACTTTAGACTAAAAATTCCATTTTCTCCAAACAAACAAGTCAAACTATTTGGCTCCTTTATCTAAATAGTTGTAACTAAGGATTCTATACTCTGAGGCTTCGAAAAGCTTCTAAAAGTAACTCTAACCTTATGATATGTACCTCCATCGTTCATGCCCTTACGATTAGATAAATTATATAATTTTTAACGTTTTCATGAATACATTGGAGCAGGCTCCTAATCCTTATTTTTAAAAGACCAGTTCGGTTATAAGACCATTTCTGGCGTACTTGGTTTGGAACAATGTATTTTTGGCATAGGGAATATCGCTCTATAAAACGAACGATTATAATACCAAAAAGAGTTTAAATGTTTCCAAAGAAACAACTGAGAAAGCTTAGGTTAAGGAAGTTCGAGTCACTCCGGCAATAAAGTTATAATTTTTGTAGAATTTGGTTAACATTTCCAATAATACTACCTGAACTTTAATTGTTTACTTGCAAATAATGCCATCTGAAAGGCAAAAGTCTAATACAAGAAGGAAATAAGTTAAATGTGAGATATAATGGAATAAGGTAGGGGACTTCCAACTCCATATTTTTGTGTACATATGTTTTATAGTTAAGGTTTTCTTCATGTATAGAGACTTTGGCGCTATATTGTTGTATTCAGCAATTGAAGAGGCGATTTTGAAAAAAAAAAAAAATTACAAGCGAAAATTACAGTTCAATTGAAGTAGTAAGTGGAAAACTTAGGTTATCATTGCTTATTTATTCAACTACTTAAGCTTCCGTCGAATAATTAAATATAAACGCTTAATCCATTAAAAAATGTCACAGATTTAATATAAAACCAAATTGGTGCTATATCCGATGTAAGACACTGACGACTATAAGACTAAAATTCTCTGTGCAATATTGGAAGTTTTATAAGTGTGCTCCACTCTACTTCAAAATATTTACCCAGAATTGAAAATTTTTTGTATTGAATTTATTATCATGAATTAGTTCAAGTAACAAACAATTTTATACTCTTTACTTATTTTACGGTTTAGGGACTTATTTTTTTCTATTCTGGAATAGTTTTAGCGAACGTTTTATAAATTTATTGATTTAATAAATTAATTTTCGATGTTTATCACTTATATTTTTAGTAGCTTGGCACACTTCGACAAATTTTATGAACTGAAAATAAGCTCAACTTCATGTAGCTTATTTTAACAGATTTTTGTCATTTATAGTAGTAAATATTTAACTTAAATACAAGTGTTTAGAAATTATTTATCCGACGTTTGTTCAGAACTCATCCGCAAATGGAGAAAGTATTTTTAACTCCAAGAATTAATATACGCTTTCCACAGAAATTTTGGAGTGGTGAATTGGAATAAGCTTCTTGAAAAATCTTAAGCCATGAACAAAAAAATTGCAAAAATGAAAAAGGAGTTATTGGTCAGGTGCGAAAATTATTTGGAAAAAAAGATAGTCACGAGGAGAAGATAAATATCACGTTTCTTTTTTTCACTATTAAATTTTACCCATCTTCTTTCTCTATATACAGATTACTTCTGAGATGTAGTGTAGACTAACCCACAATTTTTTGACAGTATCAATTTTTCAATGTTCTTTTGAAAAGTGAAGCTTTTAGTCCATCGTCTCAAAAGAGCATCCTAAAATTTCAATTTTCAGAAAATCATAATCTCTGTTCTATATAGTGATTGTAGGGACTTAAATTTTTTATTTCTTATCCTACTTTTCAATCCTATTTTTCTATGTCCAGAAAAAAATTGCTTTTGAGGACAGTTCAAGACGGTATTAAAGAGACTTCATTCCACAACAAATACAACAAGTTCTTATGCTACAATGGGCCAGATTTTGAGTGGTGGTAGGCCAACATTTAGATACAGAGTAGGTAATACAAGTGCCAACATTTGTGTGTGGTCAGAGTTGGCCAATATTAGGACAGTGGATATAGGTTGGGCGAGATAGTCAAAAATTATAGGAACTGGCGAGACTCGAACCCACATCCAACTAGATCTCCTATTAAGTCTCTATTGTCTCATTTATTCTCAAAGTTTTGAATTTCACTCATTCATGTACCTCAACTCAATTTTCCGTTATAAAAATCGATTCTCACGGAGGAAGAAATATTTGAGACACTCTGTATTTGCATGAGGGTGGACCAAAGAAATAATCAACCACTAAAAACAGAATTGAGCCAATATTTGGATGAAAAATTTTCTATCATATTTGACAAATAGAACAATAACATGAATCTCTTCTTTTGATACTAAGAAATTGTGCTGGACTGTATTTCCATTTATTTTNAACAATAACATGAATCTCTTCTTTTGATACTAAGAAATTGTGCTGGACTGTATTTCCATTTATTTTCAATTTTTAATTGACTATAAAACTTTCTAAGTACCAAATTAATTTCAAAGTACTCAAGGTTTGAAATTTAAAAAATTTGTGCTATAAATTTTCAAAAAACAAAGAGCAGGAGTTAGGTATAGTAGTTATTGCAGTAGGTTTAAACTGAAAGTAATATATGAGGTGATTGGTAAACATGGGAGTGTATGTGGTGTCAATTTGTTGATATATGTTAAATTCTTTGCTCAGGTATTACCATTTCTTTTAGTACTCTCATTAGAGTTTGTATTTGAAAGTATCCACACGAGAAAGTCATTTGGAGAAAGTGACTACTGTGAAAATGAGCCACTATTTTCTCCCCATTTCCCAACTCAAGTGAAAAGATGGAAAACTTTGTCACTTTTACTACTTTCTCTTCTCCTGCTTTCACTTTGTTTCAAAAATCCGTTGTCTCTCATACCTAAAATTATGCAACTGATGGAATATAATCCACTGAAAATTCTTACTCATCCAAGACACAAAGTGCAGAATCTTCCTTTTAACTTTTTAATTAAAAGGTGACCTGGATACACTCTCTGCCCCCATCTTCTCTACTAGAATATAAAGACCTAAAAACTTTTTCTCTTCAATTTGCTTTGTTGACACTTGTATTGCAAAACTTTTTCTCAAAATCACCACCAGTTTGAGATTTTGTTGTTATGAATGACTAGATGAGATCTAAAAAATTCTCACCCTTTAATTTGTGTACTAGTTGTCACACAGGGTCAATGGAGTTAACAACGATGACGGTATTTGGTGAAAGTAAGAAAATTGAATAACCAAGNAGTTGTCACACAGGGTCAATGGAGTTAACAACGATGACGGTATTTGGTGAAAGTAAGAAAATTGAATAACCAAGAGTTAAAATGTCAAAAGGTTACAAGAATCAAATAAAATTAATGTAATAAGTCTCAATAGTTCAGCATAATGGAAATTTATTATTCTCATTGAAAGGTATTTTCAGAACCTAAANAGTTGTCACACAGGGTCAATGGAGTTAACAACGATGACGGTATTTGGTGAAAGTAAGAAAATTGAATAACCAAGTGTTAAAATGTCAAAAGGTTACAAGAATCAAATAAAATTCATGTAATAAGTCTCAATAGTTCAGCATAATGGAAATTTATTATTCTCATTGAAAGGTATTTTCAGAACCTAAAAAAAAGTGAAAATTTTGGTTTAATACCATACTTACCCCTTTTGCATACTTATGAGCTTTTATCAATTTTATAGGTAAGTACAAGGTGAGTAATCTTTTTTTTGTACCATGTTTCTCCACTTTTACCGTTGGTCCTCCCAATTCATGTTGTCGTTTGCAATAGAGCGTGGCAAAATATTGGATGTTATCAATCACGAGTTGCAGAACAAATTTTAAATGATATATTTGTTTTTTCTTATTTCTGAACTTTTAAAACTTGGATGCTTGTGTAAATAGAACAAGGGCATGGGGCATGGGGCATGGGGCTATGAGTCACTCAATTTCTGTTACTCATTTTTTTTCTCTTCAAGAATAAACTCAGTTCGTTTCTTGTCTTATTAATGAGAAGTCTACTAAAGGAAGTCATGTCCCTCAAATTATATATTATACAAGATATAGGTATTTGTGGATATCAAATCAAAACAAATATATTTTGTGAGGTTAGAAAGTTCTGTAATGACAAGAAATGGTTAGTTGATGGAATAAACTAAAATTTAAGGAATGTGGTATGATCCGTTGGCATCTATTCCAATTCACTCAACAGAGAACCTACCGACCCCTAATTCTCTCTCTCTCTCTCTCTCTCTGCCTGTCACCTGTCTGCTTCGCTATACTGTATTGAATTAGAGTAATGTCTAATCAAGACAGAAATTTAAAACAAAAAAAAATAATAACTTTTTTGTGACGATATGTCATTCTGTTATGCTGAGGGGTGGTGAATTAAAAAAAAAAAAAAGTCGAGACACGATGGAGTTTGACCCCTTGGGATCTACTCCGCACCTCAGTCAACTAAAATCTGCCGACCCCTCTTTTTTTCCTTTGCTTTGCTCCTCTGGTATGCACAACTCATTTCTTTGTGTTTTCTAATGTTATGCCGTAGCAAAAATTTACTTTTCAACTAAAACCTCACCTTTACAAAAAAAAATGACACATCATGTGACAGTGTGCTTTNTAGCAAAAATTTACTTTTCAACTAAAACCTCACCTTTACAAAAAAAAATGACACATCATGTGACAGTGTGCTTTCTAGAGTATAAAAAAACTATAATCACCCTGTACGGTATAAGGAAATATTTAAAAAAATTTCGTCCAGCTTACCTCATTTAGTTATTTAATTGTAAAATTTTGCGAAAATTTTTTAGATTATTTTAAGCAAAAACTCTTCAATACAGTAAGTTATTCAAATAATTCATTTCAATCAAAGTTAATCATTTTTGAAAAAAAAAAAATAAAAAATTATGATTGAAGTAGAAAATGCTCATTTTAGACTTTTAGACTTGGATAGTAGTCTGTTATTAGCAGAATATACTATTTGAATCGATTTAGGTAATTATTTTGACTCAAAACATTATATGTAGTAGTTGACAAAACATATTTGCAACTCCGGCATCAAAGTAATGACTCCAGAGTCACTCGGAAATGATTCTGAGTAACTCAGAGTTGGTGACTCGAGAGTCACTGACTCCGACCCAAATCGGTGTCATGATGAAGACTTACTTTTAGAATAAAATATTAGTTTCAATTATTTCCAATGACGACGTAACAATTTTTGAATCAGTAATAACTTTCTTTCCTAAAAACTTATGAAAACTACTTACTGGATTTCCTTTTTTTTTCACTTTTCCCATATTTTTTTTTCTTCATCTCGTTGGTTACAAAAATCGAACCCTGTAATCAAGGTTTCTCCAGTTCCCATCGGCTGCACTTAATGAGTAGTAAAATTGAAAGGAAATTTTCTGGTCTCATTACTTTCCCTCACTTTCTTTCATTTTCTGAGAACGTTTAGTCAGTTTCTCTCTTGGTTTCTCCCCCCGTCCATTTCATAAAGTAAGAGAAAAGAAATTCTTTCACTTTCACTCATTTATAAACTTTTTTTTTCCACCAACTTTTTTCATCTATCACCGGATGTCTCTTTGGTGTTCTGTAATATCTACACAGAATATTCCCCAGTCATCTTGACACACACTTTCTATGGTAGTTCGGGTTCTCTATATAGTTTTAATAAAGATATTTACGTCTCTATTTTTACTGCTCTGCAACATGAAAGTTACTTGGGTGGCAATAATTGTATCATCTGTTATCAAANTTACGTCTCTATTTTTACTGCTCTGCAACATGAAAGTTACTTGGGTGGCAATAATTGTATCATCTGTTATCAAATCTCTTAATTACAATTATAAAAAAAACACAGAATTTGTAAATTCTGCGTTTCGCAAGTGCGTTTTCCTGAAACTTTACCGACAAACCTTTTGGTTATTTATTTAAAGCAGAAACAGGCAAGTAGATTCGAAAACATATTTTTCCACCAAATTTTTTTACATTTTCCATAGGGAATGTATGNTTACGTCTCTATTTTTACTGCTCTGCAACATGAAAGTTACTTGGGTGGCAATAATTGTATCATCTGTTATCAAAACTCTTAATTACAATTATAAAAAAACACAGAATTTGTAAATTGTGCGTTTCGCAAGTGCGTTTTCCTGAAACTTTACCGACAAACCTTTTGGTTATTTATTTAAACCAGAAACAGGCAAGTAGATTCGAAAACATATTTTTCCACCAAATTTTTTTACATTTTCCATAGGGAATGTATGNGCAGAAACAGGCAAGTAGATTCGAAAACATATTTTTCCACCAAATTTTTTTACATTTTCCATAGGGAATGTATGCGGTAAAAAAAAATTCTTTTTTTTTTATCTGAAGGTTGGTATCACTGAATTGATTAAATTAGCATAAGGACAACCTTCCATTTATTAATATTCACTCTCTCCCTCTCGGGGCTAAGATTCATTTTCATATAATTCCGATTAAGCCCAGACGCCTAAATTTCATTTTTCACTTTGTGGCAGTTGCTGGGGTGAAGGCATATGTTCAAAGTTAAAGAAATTTGAATCTCAACTTGGGTGTAAATAGAGAGAAGAAAAGCCTACAAGAGACAATCTCCTATTTACGTTNAAGAAATTTGAATCTCAACTTGGGTGTAAATAGAGAGAAGAAAAGCCTACAAGAGACAATCTCCTATTTACGTTGTACACCAAGTCTATGTATGCAGCAGCTTATACTGTCGTGACTGAAAATTAGAATGAACGCATTTGGGGCTAATGAAATTTTTTTTTTTCATTTTTTTTTATCAAAAAGTAGCTAATATCTTAAACTTTATTGACAAAAGTGGATAAACCATAAGAAAGACGTAAATAACTGCTATTGAGTTACCTACACTGTCTAAAATGTTGGTAGTTTGAGGCGTTTGTGGTAAAACTGTAGGTAACTGGGGTTAATATTATAGTTTAACTTTAAACAACTCAGCTGTATGGCGCAGGCGTATAAATCGCAGAAACCACCCAGAATGCTGTTTGTAGAAAACATTTTACATCTTTTAAACCTACTATGTACAAAATTGTTTTGTCAAGGTAAAAGAAACAAAATTATTGACCTAAACATACCACCAAACTGCGGAAAGAGAACAATGATGTTCATTGAACCCATATTTTTACCTATTTGGAATTAATTTAAATCTTGATATTTTGCTCTCTATTTATTACAGTTGCTAAGAAAAAATATGTTGGCTGCCCGAATTTACAAAAAACAATTTAATTTTTAGTACTAAGTCTTAATTTAATCTTTTTAAATAAATTAATAATAATTAAAAATAGAACCATAATAAAATTAAAACTGATAGTGACTATAGGTAAAATAATAATTAAAGAAAGAATATTTCATCCAACTGTTTTCCTTTAGGCAACGTTCCCAATATAGACGCTGCGTTCCCTCGTTGTAAGGCTAAACTAATGCGCTGGATCAAAAAAGAGGTAGAGCGAGGTTCACCAGTAGNAGGTAGGTGTGTCCGTAATCATATCAACTGTTCAAAGTATCGTTTGTATTGAATTAGGCTCACAGTATGTTTTTATTGGAAAACAGTGTATTATATCATTGTGTAGGATAATATGGATTATCCTTAATGTCCGCAAAGCTATTTATTTCCTTATCATTTTGTATGCAATTGTGTAAATGGAGATCCAATCAATTCCTATCTTGTCGAAGTTTTTGAAGACATTGTATCCAGGACATATGGTATCCTTAAGCCTCTCCTACTCCA
This sequence comes from Holacanthella duospinosa, assembly GCA_002738285.1. NCBI lineage: Eukaryota > Metazoa > Arthropoda > Collembola > Poduromorpha > Neanuridae > Holacanthella > Holacanthella duospinosa. Next base: position 10,306 of record NIPM01000243.1, on the reverse strand, counting down.
AGTGTACAAAACTTATCCCACCCTCACTGGATATCAAAACTAGCGTAACATGTAATCTTACAGTGTTCAAAATTTTCTAAAAATTTCTAATAAATTTTTTGTTATTGTACAAAATTATCAAATAAAATTGTACAAAATACTTAACTAACCCCATTGAGTTTCAACAACATGTGGAGTAGATTGATGCAACAATAAAATTTATACTGTAAAACCAAAAACTCTAGTCACCTTGCCAACTTGCATTATTNGAAACAATAAAATTTATACTGTAAAACCAAAAACTCTAGTCACCTTGCCAACTTGAATTATTTTTTGGAATAACTTTCGTCTGAAATAAGAGAATATAAAAATTAAGAGTATAAAGTTTGTGCATATACAGGGCCATTTGAAAGTAGTTCCGGGCTTTTGAAAATTTGTAGCTCTTTATTAGGGTGGCACAGGAGTTTTATTTTTGATTTATTGGAAAGTTGAATGTCAAGAAGAAATATTGATCACAATCAAAAAGGCTAGGAACCTGCGTTACTAAGGTTAATCCATGATCGAAGAGAAATTTTTTAATTTAACATTAGGATTAGCATATAGTCTTTTATTGTCTCAAATTCAAACAATCCGTTTCATCACTTTTTAAATCACCAAAATCGATATCGANGCATATAGTCTTTTATTGTCTCAAATTCAAACAATCCGTTTCATCACTTTTTAAATCACCAAAATCGATATCGACAAAATAATTCAAGATTCGTTTCAAAAACTTCTCCTTGCCAATCGTATTGCTAAATTAAATATTTCCCGTGTGATCATGAATTAATCCTAATAATGGTGACCGTTTAACTTTGCGCTTGTGTCCAATATTCCTTTTTTANCCCGTGTGATCATGAATTAATCCTAATAATGGTGACCGTTTAACTTTGCGCTTGTGTCCAATATTCCTTTTTTATATTTAGCTTTCTAATGAATCAAACACGAGACCCATATGTTAACTCAATAAAGAAGTTCAAACTTTCAAATGCCCGGAGCTACTTTCAAATGATCCTGTATGTGAATCTTGTCCGTTGTGGTATAGAATTAAGGTCAGTGTGTACTGAATTAGATACAGTGGTAGACTGGCTGATAGTAGACACTAGAGGCCCAGTGCTAAAAAGAATGAATGGACTGCAGGAAGAATTCTGTGTCACCTAGATGGGTAGATGCGAGGAGACTTGTACCGGCACAGTAGCAGAATGAGCCGATCTAATTTCCAGAAACTATACTAATTATGAGTTAAATAGTCACCTATGATATAATTAGACCAACAGTCCGATGCAAATATGTACTAACTACTCTACTTTTTATCTGACTTCTGATTTTATGTTAAAGCAAGTAAAGCATCCTGACTACATGAGAATTAACATAACCACACCACCAGATATCTGAAAATACTTGTAAACACACGTAAAAAAAGTCTCTAAATATTCCTCCCTTTTGATCAATCGAAAGCCAAAATGTCAATTAAACCTATCTTTATATTTTATTATAAAACAAATTTGTTTTTTACTTTAGAAATTATTTGTGCCCTAGTTTATAAACTTTCTCTTGTCATTTTGAAAACGGAGATCAAGTAAGTGCTCCTTTGTTTGCATCAAATGTTATTCATTAAATTAATTAATTATTAAATACGAAATTTCGTTGCAAAACATTGAAGCACACTATCAGTAGGTAATGAAATTTTTTAGAAACTTAGGAATATTAAGTTAAATTTTGAAATGGAATAACATTTGAAACAAAAAGTGCAATTTTTAGTTTTTTTTTTCAGAAATTTAGTCTGCGATGGATTACTAACTCCATGTTACTCATAGATTAAGTCTGTATTTAATAAAATCATTAGTTGATTTTCACTAAAAGTATACCTACAATGATCATTGTGTAAGGTAATCTCTACTCTTTTATCCCACTTTTTGCACCAAAGTTCTCAAAACTGGTCAAAGATGGTCAATAGACAAATGTTCAAANACTTTCTCAAAACTGGTCAAAGATGGTCAATAGACAAATGTTCAAACAAGAATACATACACTCCGCTAGCATATTGTTGTTTCCTTTGAGGATTGATGCTTTATGTGAACCTTTAGACTACAAAATTTGAATTATATTTCAAATTAAGCACACTGAATTCTCGATTATAAACTAGTCCAAATCCAAAATCCATTTTCGANCTTGAATTATATTTCAAATTAAGCACACTGAATTCTCGATTATAAACTAGTCCAAATCCAAAATCCATTTTCGAGAAAATGATTTTCATATGTATAAACGCCTTGGGACACACTGTATGTCGAAGGGTCGAAAGGCTTTTCATTTTCTTTTTCTTTATCTAAAAAGTTTAAGTTTCTATACTGACACAATAAGGTCAGTTGATACTGGATATAAAAGTTTCATATTCGCTCAAAAAAGTTAAGAAAAAAAATGATAATGCTTTTTGTCGAGAAGGCAGGATAAGTAATAGGAAGAAAAAGTGTTTGTACAAGTGAGTTTTTCTGACGAAACGCTTTTCATTCAGAAGCCGATGCAGGCTGAATTCGATAGTTAATTTACACAGATAATAGTACTATGGTCAAAAGGCAGAAAACAATTATTTGCACACGGTTACTCACATTATTGCAGCAAAAGTATTCAATTCAAAAATATAGGTCATTCCACAATGGGAAGTGACGAATGAGGATGAGAGGGGAGGGGGGGAATTGACAATTGAAACTTTTCTTAACACTCGAGGCGCGATGAATTGATTCTTTGCATCTGATAGGTTAGGTTAACTAGCACACGTGATCGTGGTACACCGTCGCACTATGTAGTCTGTAGTGGCAACTTTACTCTGAAACCTTGTTTTTTAGGTTGCTAGTGTTAGAAATTGTTTTCCGGTTTTTATTGATTGGGAAATCACAACTAAATATTTTGCTTTTTTTTTGTGGAAAATTTTTACAGAATATAGTGCGACGGTGCACCCAATCGCGGGCTCGTTAGCCTAGTTGATTTATAACACCTAAAATGAGAAAGAAGGAGAGTGGCAAACGACCTAGATATGTAACTATAATAAACATCATACGTGCACGACTCATTTCATACATTTTGCTGTCAAAAAATTCAAATTTGAAAATTACCTCAATACTAATATTTTTTATCATAGTAAGGTTCATAAACTTTAACGTGCAATTTTTCGTACATATTTATGCTTGACTAGGTTCGGATTAAATTTTCCATGACTGAATGTATTTTACCTTTATTTTTGATGTGGGTTCTGAAGTCTACTGGCCCTAGAATTGTATCCGTAAGGATACCAAGGCCTCCACGGAGTATTTCGTCTTCATCCATCCATCCATCGTAGGTATTGTCTCTCAAGTCAACTTCTGGGTTTTTCTTCCAATAACCCTGAGGACACTCATACTGAACCACACCATCTAAAATATCAAATGAAAACCAATGAAAAGCAATGAAAAGCAATGAAATTAATTCCATCGACAGTATTAGTTCAACAGTTAGGAATTATATTAGACCAGGTCTATAATAGAACCTTTTGAGTTTTTCTCTCAGACATAACAGGATTAAGACATAGAGTATAAAAGTTGTAGACATGACATCTACATACATCATGAAAGGAATGATGAGGAAAGGAGCAGGAAAAAAGTTTAAAGGCACAGACTGGATTTGAACCCGCTCTTACCTAGATTTCGTCTTGTGCTCTTACCAATGAGCCACAAGAAACAAGTGTTAGAGTCCAGTTGTACAGAGTATATATTTGAAAAGTTAAATACATCAACCTATTTTATTGAATAAATAAAAATAAAAATAAATATCTACCTGTATACGGACATCCATAGGCTTCTACCCTCATACAGACAGTCATAGGATGAATAGAATGAGGGATGAATCGAATCCTACTGGCTACGATAGGTGGTTCAAGTTTTTGCTCGACTCCTATATAAGTGTTCGTATTTCCCTCGAAAATCTGCATGGAGAGGAGAGAAAGCCATTAGTCACTGAGATCTGAATCTGTCCCAAGGACTTGAACTGGGGCATCTGGACACACAGTCCTTGCTCATTTCCAAGGAAACTCAAGTGTGGCGTTTGGTTGGTAGATGAGGATTCTGGAGATGACAAGATCCTCAGATGGGAATTTGATTTATTTCCTCCACACACTTCCCTTCCCACTACTGCTCCACTTTCTATCCGCATCATCCCAATTTCATTCCACTGGAACCAGCTGTCGGAAATACCAACGCCTTGGGCTATCACACTGAGCCACCAACCGAGTTTTATCAACCAATCAAAACTCAAAAGATATTCTCTACAGATTGTCCTTATTTTTTAAAATACATATATACTTTTATCAAGTCTTCTACGTGAAATGAGATAAATTAGAAAATGTTCAAATTTTCAGCACCAAAAAAATAACCTCGACGTATAATCGAGAATTTATGGTAATTCAAAAAAAAAATTTTTTTTTTCTTACAGATTTTCCTGCATGATCTCTATAAGGAATCCACTTCCCAATTGATTCTCTCCAGTATTCCAATTGAAAATTTTTTGTAAATTCTTGACCCATTCCATTTCCAAAACGACCCTGTGTTTCTGTTTTTGTTATCCGGTAGTCCCCTTCAAGGTCAATTTCCAAATATTCTTTAACCCCTTCTTGAATTATTGATCGAGGACACCAAGCTCCACCCACTAATTCCTTACGAATCCTGACAGAAAATACACAAATATATTAAAATTTACAGATAAAGCCTTATGGTTTCACTCTTCTGGTACTAAATCTAATAAAAACGGTTCAACTTTTCCAATTTTAGTCCTCTCATTTCGAGAGTATTTAATTTTTATTTATACTCATTCACTCTGTTTGGTAATAAGAAATGTAACAAAATTTTTGAAAATGGAAATAGTAGTAATATCATAAGTAGTAGTGTATGATCACTTGTACTTCAATCACTTATTATTAACCACAAACAGAAAAGTTACAATTGGTTATGTTATTCTGATTATGTCCGTCTGTATATCTACCAAGTAAGGGTAGAGATTACATCTGAATTCACTATATTACACAGAATATAGTTGTCTATAGTCTGCGAAAACGTTGTTAAATTTAAAATTTTTGAATGTTGTTTTCAAACATCAACATCGTTTCAAAATTAATGCACAAGTTTTTTTTTTGTTCTAATGATTTTTCGTATAATTTGGAGGGTTTTTCTTGGGTGTTGGAATAAAAAAACGATTAAGTGTTTCAATGTTCCAAAAATTATAAGATCTCCTCAGCGAAATCTATGTTTCATTGGCAATTATAATGGGAAAACCAATCCAAACATTTTGGTCAGGTTATTCAAACCTTAATCTATTTTCACTAGTTCAAGTTGTTAGATTCCCAGTTGTTATTAATTAAATTAGTCCAAGAAGTGAAAGTGGGAGAGTGCACAGCAATGTACTGAATCGGTCACTCTTCACAATTCGTACATTTGTTAGTAATCATTTAAACTTAATTAATTTTATAGTAATAAAAAATTTCAGCATTCGTCTTCTAATGTCTCTTAAAGCTCCTCTTGAAATTTGTTGATTTTAAACTTTCAACGTAATTAGTGTTTCGTTTGGGCTCACTGTATGTCATGTACAGAGATAAATAAGAATACAGAAGTAATCTCTTCTCTATACTGTTTAACATTCCAATGGGTTGTTTTTCCACAACTTCATACAATTTTTAACTCAAAGGCGCATATATTAATTATATTAGTCAGGTTAAATCTCGTTCGCCTGGGAGTCCTAGGTCGACTCACTTAAAATTTTCACCTACTGCATTTTTATAATCGAGTCGGCGTTTCCCCTTATCCCCAAGAATGCTAGTGCATGCTCGAGGGTTGGGAAGCAAATCGACTCAATAATAACTATGGGGTAACTAAATGCTAGATTCTTTATAAATTTTTGTTCCTATTAGTCGATGGTTTGGTGAATGACTGAAAAGAGAACAAACCAAACCCTTCGATTGACGGAACAAATTTAAGTTCCGTAGTCACTGATCACTTCATGTAAAATTTTAGTATTGAAACTGAATTTTTAATACAAATTTGTAATTGAATTTTGTACTAAATGGAATGTCAAGTAAGCGATACTTGTTGATAACATTGGGACTAGCTGAAAGAGGGAGTGAGTAGAGGATTTAGTTTGAGACATAAAGAGAAAACGTCGCCGCAGCGACTTTTTACTCAATTCATTCAGTTTCTACAGAGTGTTATTTAGGAAATGGTAATCGAGATCTTCATCAGAAGAGTGACGCTAAGTTTGATAATGCTGAGCAAAGGAGTAAACTCAACGTCACTCTCCTTATGAGGACCTCTGTTCCCATTTTTCAAATAACGCTCTTTAAACGAGAGATACGGATTTATCTCAATAACAAAAAGGTGTAGTATCTCACGTACAAAACAAAAAACAAGGTGTCCCATAGCAGATTACAATGTGGCGAGGTGACTGGGATTTATGGTTATAGAATAGATGTCAGTTTGTAGTGTTCCACCGGCGCATACTTCTAAACTTCTCAACTTTGTTAGGATTTTTTTGATGTTTGAATGGAGAAAGTAAATTGTGCTTTTATAAATAAACGTCTGTATTATTTATAATGTGTTTTTGGTATTGGAGTATTTTCAGATACCCTTAGTTAGAAAATGTATTTTTGGTTTCATCGGGTTACATTGACACTGGTGGTAATAAAACTTTTACAACGTCTACTACAAAATTATATACCTAAGGTCATTCTGACTAGCTTGCTCACAGTCACTTCAAACTTTGGAAGCAACTCTTTGGATATTACTCATGAATTATGAATTACCTTGCATCACAAAACAGAACGTACCACAATAAATGAATACAGCTATAAAAATTAAAATAGATTCAGAGGTGTCGGAATGTAAATTGGACTTCTCCCATTTGCTTCAAAATTACATTTATTATTTTTCTGTTCCTTCATCTTTTGGATTTGTCTGATTCTGGCTCTGCTCTAGTTAACTTCCCACGCTGTATTTTTCGGTTTTTAGATTTTCGGTTTTCTGTTTACTATGTTTTGAAGTGAAGGTGCCAAAAGCACCTTCAACTTTCTGTGCAGTGATCTCATGACCTCTGATTTTCTCTCTTTACCTTATTTTCTCCCTGTATTTTACCATTTCCCTTTCCGCTGACACTTCCCCGATGTTTCTCGAAAATTTCCAAATTCCCTTGGTGACTCCGAAGTCATCTATATTCTCAAATTCGTGTTCATTTCTGCTTTCGTTGTCTGGCGACAACGAAAACCTCTACCATTGTCACCACCGAATGTCTCCACCACTTTCAAATCAAGAGTTCGTAATTTTTCATCTGTTAAAGAAGTTGAAAGACTCCAAGGTTTGTATTAAACTTAAAAATTTTTTTTTTTTTTTGGTTTTGCGCATTTCTTGTGTTATGTAGGAACTTGAATTCTAGGTTTTTGGAATTGCAAAGCGCTAGGTTTTATTGACTTAAGTCCGAAATTACACTTAACCCCACAACTCTCACCCGGTTAGTCCCTATAACCCCAAGTCCCACTTGCACTATAGGAGCCAGCTTCTCGATTCCTTGGGACCACTAGCTGGCTCCTTGTGCCTGCCTGATAATAACGTCAATTAATGTACGCCATTTTGTTCAATCTCAACAAATTGTTGGACTATATAGCCTAACACTTGTCTCTAACAGCATACCACTCTGAGAGTCATTTTTGACTAAAAATACTGGGACATTAGTGACATTGAACATTGTTGATTTTTGATTTGGAAATTCTTATATTATGCCTGACTTCCTAGAACTTGGAATATTTGCAGAATAACCTAACCTCCCTTTTGTATTCGGATAAGTGATACGTCCATAGACTGAAAATTGAGTGTAGATTACGAATATGACACCCATTTTTGGCGGTTAAATCAAAGTTTGCAAGTCAAAAAACAAAAAAATTTTTTTTGGTTTGAATTTCCCAAAGGTATTGACCAGACCGCCCACGATTCGTAATCTGTGTGAAATTTCTGATCAATCAGCGTATCACTTATTAAAATCCAAACGGGTACCTTTGGATAAGTCTTACTAAAAAAAAATTTTTTTTTTGGCACAAATTCGCGAAATTTATGCAAAATTTGACTTTACCACCAACAATAGATGCCAAATTCGTAATCTTTACTAAATTTCCAGTCGATTGACATTTCACTCACCCGAATTCCAGAGTAAGGGCTATTCTGCAAATAAGCTCCTGTAAATATCGCCAAACAGTCTCCCGTCACTATCTAAGAAAATCTATATCCAACATAATAATATCTTTGCTGAAATTCTTTTCTTCTCTTTTAAAATAAAACTTAGCTATTATTGTAGTTCAACATTGGAATTTCCCATGTAAAGATCAAAGGAGACATAAAACAGTATAACTTAACGAATTTGCAAATTCTTAACTGAAGTCCAACGACTAGAATTGGATACCCTAGGAGTAAAGTGGACAAATTGGATTCTTGTTGGCTTACCCATAAGCCATTCTTAATAAATCGAGTAGATTGATCATTTCTTATATTCCTGTTAAATGTTCTAGTTTCGTGGTATACATACTAATTTAAGTACAGCTTTATTCTTTCTTTTAGTTGAACGATTTGTAAAGCAATAAAGTTTTTGAAAAATAAGAGGTTTGGTAACAAATCAAAATTGAAACTGAAACGCCTTTCTTTTTAATTTCCCAACAATTTATCATTGTATTGAACAAGTCGTAATAAGTCACTACTTGTCAGACTCACACTTTACTCCATTTTCAAATAATTTTTCTAAATACAATATTTAAATATTGTTTCGGAAGATAACATCTAACCTTATATAATTTTTTAATCTATCTAGCGAAAACGATCTTACAACTAAAAGTTTTTTTGTAATAATCAGTTCCAGGAACGCCCGTTTCATGCTTTTCCCAAAACCATCTTTTTCAGCAAAATTTTCCTTAAAAAGTTTGAAAAATCAATCCATGCTTGTTCATTTCGTTGTCATTGCGTTTTGTTTGGAAAAAAAATTTTATGAAAAAAACAATAGATACTTTTTCTTTTCATTGCGATTTGCGAACTTCGATTGTCGTGTGGAGTTGAACCGTTTTTACTTTTTTGGAAAAAGGTGCGGAAAATGATTGGAAAAAGTATGTATTGCCATCCAATTTAGAGTACGTAATGACAACTTTATAAAAAAAGAAACACGACGATTTGAAAAAGCATGAATCGAGCGGAAGTCAGGTCCAAAACAAAACCAAAGGGCAAAATGATCAAACTACAAAAATCTCCAAAGTAAAAAATTTAAACACTAATTTAGACAATTCAAGTAAATTTATTCCAAAAATTTAACATTATGTTGTAAAAGACTAAAAGTCGTTGCTGACACGTATGTAAGCTTAGGTATAGAAAGCATTTTATAGAGTTAATTAATCTAAAAATTTACCCTTGGTGACTACGGATAACATGTTATTAAACTTTGACAACCTGTCGAGGTCACCGGTCAATTCTTAATTTTTTAATGCTTTTAAATGGAATACTTGTTATATTATACATTAAAAACATTTATGTATATACAGACTGTTATTTAAATAAATATAGTTTTATAGTCAGAAGAGTTACATAGCGTGGCTTGATCTAGCTGCCATCAAGCACATTACTGTAGAACTAAAAATTTTGCATAAAAATTTGCGGCTAGCAAATCTAACGGTTACTGGTACTCTCAAAATAACAGTAACAATTTAAGTAATCAATTACTTGGTTTACGTGTTCACATAACTTCTGAAAAGTAATACATTGAAAGACACAATTAGGTAAGAATTAGAAATAAATATTGGAATTATAATTTTAAATAAATAATTTTGAAAAAAAAATTATATTTTTTGAATTTACCAATTAAAGGATAAGTATTTAGAATTAAATCCCAGTTTATTGTGTTAACGAAAACCTCTACCATTGTCACCACCGAATGTCTCCACCACTTTCAAATCAAGAGTTCGTAATTTTTCATCGGTTAAAGAAGTTGAAAGACTCCAAGGTTTGTATTAAACTTAAAAAAATTTTTTTTTTTTTTGGTTTTGCGCATTTCTTGTGTTGTGTAGGAACTTGAATTCTAGGTTTTTGGAATTGCAAAGCGCTAGGTTATATTGACTTAAGTCCGAAATTACACTTAACCCCACAACTCTCACCCGGTTAGTCCCTATTACCCCAGGTCCCACTTGCACTATAGGAGCCAGCTTCTCGATTCCTTGGGACCACTAGCTGGCTCCTTGTGCCTGCCTGAT